>JALHBL010001443.1:0-99509 GCA_023638675.1 Camponotus pennsylvanicus
TATACCATCATCGCATGCATCAATTTTACGATAACGTGAACGATTACTGACTCAATACTAATGTTTCATTGGCTTTTTTAATTTGTTAGTAATGTATTATAGTATATACAAATTAAATTTCTGTAAATAAACTTAAATCCAAATAAAAGAAGTGAATTATTGAAAAAAACAAACCCAAATAAACAAAAAGTAATGTCTTTATTATAATATTACAATTATAGCATTTTCTCTTTTCTAAATTATAGTCAGTCTTATGACATTTCTCTTAAACTAAACATTTTTATATAAACTGAACAAACTCAAAAATAAAATTATTGCTATTTTATAGTCAGTCTCATGACATATCTTATAAGATAAATAAACACATTCTTTTGAATCTAATAATCAGTCTAAGGACAATTTTAGTTAGACAAGCTCAAGCGTAAAATACTTTTTTTTATATCTAGTCTTACGATGTTTGTTACAAATTAAATTTGGAAACGTGAATCGAAATCAGTAGTAAGACTAGGAGAGTTCTAACCCAGGGGTTACGAGGGGGGTGAGGGGGGAACCGCGGGGGGGTGACGTCACGCGGGGGGATGACGTCACGTGCGGGGGATGATGACGTCACATGCGGGGGATGATGACGCACGTGCGGGGGTGACGTCACGTGCGGGGGAGGGGGGATCCGCGGCGCGAGCGATGGACGAGGGGATCCGCGCGGGGAAGGGGAATCCGCGGCGCGAGCGATGGACGAGGGGGTCCGCGCGGGGAAGGGGATCCGCGGCTCGAGCGATGGACGAGGGGGTCCGCGAGGAGAAGGGGGATCCGCGGAAAGAAGACGGTGGTGTGAGAAGGATAGCGCTACGTGTGGGAAAAGGATAGCGCTAAGTGTATGAAGAGGACAGTGCGACAAGGATGGCATCAACGTGTGACAAGGATGACCTCAACGTGTGACAAGGATGACGTCAGCGTGGAACAAGGACGACCCATTGTAAGATGCTGCATAGGTGGGAGAAGGACGACGCAAAGGTAAGTGAGTGAGTGACAGCGACGAGCATATGAATGAGAGAGAACGATAATATCGTGAACAACGCGTACGAAAGAGAACGATATTGCAAGAGCAACGCGTGCGAGAGAGAACGATAGCGCGAAGAGAACGCATACGAAAGAGAACTATAATATCACGAGACTTAAGCGCGTGCGAGAGAGAATAATAGCGCGAGAACAACGCGTGCGAGAGAGCGATATCGCGAGACTTACAACTAGCGCAAGAGAGAACGATAGCGCGTACGAAAGAGAACGATAATATCGCGAGAATAATGACGAATGTGATAGAGAACGATATCGCTATACTTACAACTAGCGCAAGAGAGATAGAGACGCAAGGGATGGGAACGCAAGGAGAGGAGCGTAAATAAATACATTCTTTTTTTTTAAATTAAAATATAAAAATTTATTTTAAAATGTGTGTATTATACAATTTTGTGTGTGTGTGTGTGTGTATGCTTAATATAATAATAATAATAAAATAAAAATTTAAAAAATATAATAATAATAATAATATAATAATAATGATATAAAAAAAAATATATATATAAGGGGGAGGGGGCGATGCGCCGAGCTAAAGGGGCCGCTCCTGCAACAGAAAAAAAAATGATGTGTTAATAGAAGTATATTACGATAAGATTTATAAAAAAAACATCTATCGATCCATTCTTGTTCCTTCACTCCTCTTTCCTCCTCCTCCTGCTCCTCATTCTCCTCTTCTCTTTCCCCATCCTCCTCTTCCTCCTCTTCTCTTTCCTCTTCCTCCTCTTCTCTTTCCTCTTCCTTCTCCTGCTCATTTTCTTCTATGATCCATTGTTCCTCTTCTATTTCTTCGTAGGGCTCTTCCCCGAAGAGCCGCCGCAGGTCGAAAATATCTTCGACCTGGTGACTCTCCGGGGTGTCGCCCCACATATATGAAAAGTGGCTTCTCCTCGCCCGACGCACCGTCCGCACCCATTGCCGACGCTCTATGTTCATGAAGCCTGGAATTTCTACTTCGTCCTGGAACTACACAGAAATATTTATTTAAAAATACACAATTTTAACAATTTTTATAAAATAATCATAATACATTCAATACTTACATTCCATAGGAAAGTTAGTTTTAAGAACACAACGCACAGGATGTCAAAAAATGTTTTTTTCCACTGGGGGTAGATGTTTGTACGATCCATTATTTTTTTTTAATTTAACTTTTTTTACTTAATATACCTAATACTTCAACACTTTACTCGCACACTGTTTAGAACTTTATGACAAGGCAACGAGGTCTCGGCACGAGATTTTATAGTAGAGATGTGGCATTATCACCATGTCAAAAACGCGTTGTAAGACAAAAGTATACGCGGTCCCATGAAACTCAGCATGGTATATAATATAATATTAATATTATCATATCGCTACTTTGTGAGGAGACAGTCGTCTCGGCACGAAACTTTAGAATAGGGACATATCATTATCGCTTTACCAAAAACGCGTCGTAAGACAAAAGTATGCATGTTCCCATGCAAATTAGCATGATACAATATAACATTATAATATAATGCGTCAACCCTGCTCGAACGGTAATTAAACGGTCATCGAACGCCCGTCGAACGGAAACGAACGCTCGTTGAACGGTCGTCGAACGGTAATTGAACGGTCATCGAACGCCCGTCGAACGAAAATGAACGGTCATCGAACGCCCGTCGAACGGAAACGAACGCCCGTCAAACGGAAATGAACGGTCATTGAACGGAATTGAACGGTAATCGAACGCCCGTCGAACGGAAACGAACGGTAATTGAACGCCCGTCGAACGGAAACGAACGCTCGTTGAACGGTCATCGAACGGTAATTGAACGGTTGCCGAACGGAATTGAACGGTAATTGAACGCCCGTCGAACGGAAACGAACGGTAATTGAACGCAAAACTATATTTAATTATCAAATATTTAAATGTATTACAATGTATCACCATGTACCGAAATACAATATCTGTGGCAGCTGTGTCACGTACGGAAACATGATACTGCGCACGTACCTATGTACGTATAGAGATGAGGAAAGAAAGGAGAGAATAAGAAAGATGATAAAAGTATATTATAATCAATTTATTATAAATATGGATTCGATGAATCATTATCATGATGTTTCAACCACCAATTATAAATCTTAAATACATTTTGTAAAGCACAATTTTTTACATGATTTTCACAACGTACAGTATTCTTAACATCTAACTTATTTAAAGAAGCTACATCCTCATAGTCTGCATCCAAAGTTTCGATAATCACATCGTTTCTCGCATCATTGTCCAGTATATCGGCTAACCATTGCCGTTTTTCATGCCCTTTAACGTACACGAGAGGTGACGCATCATCATTCTCCCCCGTTGCACCCATCACCGCCGTCGTAATTAAACGTTTCGATTTCCAATATGAAACGTGTCCATCATTCCACGATAATCAATGGTGATTTTTCATCAGCCATAAAACCTGACATCTCTCAGATTTTGTGAGCATGTGCCATGGTTCGGGACATGTAAAAATGTAATGAGAAAGTACGGATCCCTTTCTCAGAACAGCAGCTTCCTTCACGACAAAATTTTTCCCAACGATAAATCCTTGTAGATCCACAAACGTTGGCGGAGCCATGATGACAAGATCTGATCGCAGACTGATGTCGATCGTCAAACATCTCAATCTTTTATATTTTTCTTCATATGCAATGGAGGGGATATTTGCTGATTTATGTAATTTTGCGGACTACATTGGTCAATGGATTATATTCGACAACCCGATCGTGCAAGATGAGACAGTAGGCGGTAGTATTCGCCGGTATATTTTCCCTGCATTCAAACTATTCTCACGTCCACGGTAGCAGTTTTGACAGACTCGTTTTGTCGCGAGCAATCAATGACCGCGAGAGGACCACAATGTAGAAACTTTGAAATGGTTAATAGCGTTGCATCATCATCGCATCCGTAATAAGATTTGCGAAAACGAGAGTACATGTTGAATAGGACGGCGAATCTATTTTTTTCAAAATCTAAATTTAAATCATCATAGGGATAAAATTCCGAGTTTAAATAGAGTTTAACGTTGGTCAATTTGCAGTCGTCGAACAATGTAACATCTTGTGACACTGAATTCTTTTTACCAGTTTGCAGTGCAAAGATCGGGAGCGTCCGAAATGGCCACGTTCGAAATGGCCACGGGTAAATTTGACCACGTTCGAAATGACCACGTTCGAAACGGCCACGTTCGAAACGGCCACGTTCGAAACGGCCACGTTCGTAATGGCCACTCGTTCGTAATGGCCACGTTCGAAACGGCCACGTTCGGAACGGCCACGTTCGAAATGGCCACGGATAAATTTGACCACGTTCGAAATGGCCACGTTCGAAACGGCCACGTTCGTAATGGCCACTCGTTCGTAATGGCCACGTTCGAAACGGCCACGTTCGTAATGGCCACTCGTTTGTAATGGCCACGTTCGAAACGGCCACGTTCGAAACGGCCACACGTTCGAAACGGCCACACGTTCGAAACGGCCACACGTTCGAAACGGCCACACAACTTTTCATGCGAAGCGAGGGGGAAGGGGTGGGTGCGGGAGGGGGGCCGAAGGCCCCCCTTGCACCCCCCCTGTGTGTGTGTGTGTGAGAGAGAGAGTGCGTGTGTGAGGGGATAGTGCTTCCAACATTCCGTGGCCGTTCCGAACGTGGCCGTTTCGAACGTGTGGCCGTTTCGAACGTGTAGCCGTTTCGAACGTGGCCATTACGAACGAGTGGCCATTACGAACGTGGCCGTTTCGAACGTGGCCATTACGAACGAGTGGCCATTACGAACGTGGCCGTTTCGAACGTGGCCATTACGAACGAGTGGCCATTACGAACGTGGCCGTTTCGAACGTGGCCATTTCGAACGTGGTCAAATTTACCCGTGGTCATTTCGAACGTGGTCAAATTATATCCACTCCAAAGATCACGTATCGTGGTTTCTCCAGCTGGGAGGTGGCTTTCACGGTCCACGAATGCTTAGTCGTGCTATGTAGCAGAGGAAATTCGTATAGATCCCAAGATCGGAAACTCATGTTCAAATATCGTCCGCTTTCCAACGTTCGCAACATCGACAATTTATTAATCTCGTTCAATATTACATGAGGCATACGTCACTGTATCTTGAGTAATTCAATCTCAGCTTCCGACGATGGATGTCCGAATAGACAATTATTATCGTTGCGCGAACGTATCAAAATCAATTCGTGACGAGCGTTAATCACAATGCGTTTATAATCTTCGCAAAATCCCAGCAACATGTTGAGCGGTACGCAATAGTTGAAATAATTTTTGTCACCGTTGTACGTCAAATCCCACGCAGCGTTCTTCAAGTTTATACTTTTCTGGTGCGTTAGAGAGACATAATTTGTGAGCGTCGAAGTTATTCCAACATTTCTGTTGCGATCAATCTCTACTCCGTCGAGTTCGTATCGAAGCTCATCAAACATGAATGCGGTGCAATTGTTTCCCAATACAACCTTCATTTCGTCATTCGCTTTACACACATTAAACCTTCCCTCGATGTAAAGAAAGCTTTCACACGGTAACGTGTACAAATCCTGATGTTGTATAGGTATTCGTATCTCGTCGCTGTATCCAAGCGTCGTATTGGCGTACGGATTGTATGTATGAGTCTCAATCTTGATGAAGCGATTGTCAAAGACTGGCTCACCTCCGATATTTAAAATATCAATCATTCTTTTCGTACGATGAATCCCAATTATTTTAAAAATTCACGATTCAACGCTCAGCTTCTTAACGGCTATCTTATTATTGTCACCCGATACCGCAATAGTATTGTCCCTCGTAAAAGTATTGTCTCTCGCGTGCTCCGTTTCGTTCAGCACGAGCATACTGTGTTTGTCGCCGCCGTATATGCAATCTTACGGTAATTTCCTCTCCTCGAAAATCGAGCAATCGACCTCTTTGATCCACAATACGTATCGTTAAATCCGTAATGCTCCGTACGATTATCGGCAGATAAATGATCTGTGCCGGCGTTTCCGATATCTTATATCCTGGCGGTACGCTCGGTGAAAATTCATGTATCGTGTGTACGCGCATGCCATTGCTGTACGCACCAGTAGTCACGTTACATTCTATACGAATAATATTTACGTTTATAATATTAACTGGTTCGTCCGATTCGTACCACTTGCGAGGTTGCAATATACGATTCGACGAGAATCCAAGCAAGGATCCTACATTGTCGGGTTTGGTAAAGTTTATTCTGTAGATACATTTGATTTCACTCTTTAGCGTGCTATGATTGGCGCGGAGTGCTATTGGATATTCCTCATCATAATCGTTTTCAACATCTCTGGAAAGGTGTTCATCTTGCAAAATTGCACGTATGAGATAGTCATTTATAGCGTGCAATTCGTACGGGAGGGTCCCGTTAGCGCACGGTGCGATAGCGCACCAACCCGATAGCACACGAAAAATTGACACAATTCCCGATAGCGCACCAACCCGATAGCACACGTCCCGATAGCACACAAAATAAATCGCGCACAATCCCGATAGCGCACCAACCCGATAGCGCACGGATTCACTTTGCAACTTTTCACGCGAAGCGAGGGGGACGGGGTGGGTGCGGGAGGGGGGCCGAAGGCCCCCCTTGCACCCCCCCCCCCCCCCGTGTGTGTGTGTGTGTGTGTGTGAGAGAGAGAGTGCGTGTGTGAGGGGATAGTGCTTTCGTGCGCTATCGGGTTGGTGTGCTATCGGGTTGGTGCGCTATCGGGATTGTGCGCGATTTACTTTGTGTGCTATCGGGACGTGGGCTATCGGGTTGGTGCGCTATCGGGAATTGTGTCAATTTTTCGTGTGCTATCGGGTTGGTGCGCTATCGCACCGTGCGCTAACGGAACCCACTCAATTCGTACGATCCTTCGGGAATCGTAATTTCTTTGTCGTCGTTGCCAAAGTAAAATTTATTATTCGAAAAATTTACGTTCGGAATCGTATGATAAGTTTCAAAATCAGTTAATCCGAGCTCGTAATCGGCATCGGTCAAATCTATAGCGGGAAAATAGCTTACAGCGAGAACGCTGCTTCTGCCAGTCAACGTAAGTGTCAGTGACATGTCGAACGAATACTAAGTCGTGACGATGGATTGTTAGGCTTTAAATTGATCGTCGACTGTTTGAAGAAATTTTAAACACAACTGTCCACAGATGCTCTGATTGTAACTTTGATAAGATGCGTAATTGTATTCAATTTTCACTTGTCCGAAATACCGCACAAGTTCCTTGGGTGGTCGAAGATTTCCAAAACTGTCGAAATATACGACACGATCTCCCCTCTTTGCGTACGCTACCCAATGAGTACCGGGACCATCAACATCATCCAAATTGACGATACCGCTCTCGTTTCGTCGTACACCGTTTATCGGTAAATTATTGCGCATGAAAACACCTCTAAAGAAAGATATGTGCATACGTTTCGCCAATTGTTCCAATTGCACGTTAGTTGTCGCACCCGTAGGCATTTTTAATGTTTTTTCGACGTTTTTTTTTCTCTTAGACTTTGTTGAGAATCCCTGTCCACACTTGTACGGAGCGAGATAAAGTCCGCGACCTTCCATAGCGCGATTGTGACGCTGCAACTCTTCCAGCTGACGTTGCGCCGCCTTGCTATCGTTTACCGCCTTTGCGATTCCCGCCGCACCGCCGGCCAAAGAACCGACAACTCCCAACAACGGTAAAAGTGGTAAAATATCACCGCGTTTCGCTACTGGAAGTATTCGTTTTTTCCTCTTTGTCGTCGATGGCTTTTTCATCCCCATGCCGAATTTTGTCTTTGCCTTCATTGTCGCCCAAACAGTCGTAGCGGCTGCTCTTTCGCCAAGAGTCGAATCCCTCGCGGTAATGCGTTCTCGCGCTCTTGCAGCTAGTATGCGATCTGCGACGTGTCGTTGACCGAGGTCGTTGCTTCGCGAGTAAGCAATGTGGTGCTCGCGACAAGCGGCGTCCAATGGATTGATGCCTCGATCGCCTCTAGCCAATCGTTTCTCTAATCGAGTTCCCGGGCCGCAAAACTGATAACCGGGAATATGTAATTCGATGGGAAGCGCGTTTATCGCACGATTTAAGAGACCGCTACCTCTTACGATTCTCGCTGACATTCGTAGCAATCTTTTATTAACGGTGGCGGACCGTCGATGTGTGTTCGCTGCCACGGCTGGTTGTAATGTCGCATGCACGAACGATGTTGTCGAACCTCCGAATCAGCCTTTATATATTCTGAAAGCTTGTCCCACAATCGTTCCACGTAATCACCAAAATTTTGCAGTAAAACAATCTTTGGGATATACTGCAGTTGTTCGGCGGTAAGCCGGAAAATGTCTCTTTCATCTGACAGAAGGAGAAACATTTTTGATACTGAGCGGTTTCGAATTGAGACACCTCTATAAATAGGTCTCCCCCCTCGTAATCATTCGCAAAATTGATTCGAAAGAGAAAACATGCGGTTCGTGCGCGGATAATCAAAGTATCAAATTTCGACGATAGACTAATATCGGAGAAAAAAGTACGCAAGCATGGAAACATGCTACAGACTACTATACGCAGTATCGTTTGCGGCCCTTCAAACTGCGGTAAGACAAAATCTACGTGTTGATTAGTTTGATAGAAAGTCCGTACGGTGTACGTTTCGAGAACGTGTACGTATACTCGAAATCGCTTCAACAACCGAAATATAGATACTTGGAAAATTTATTAGCACCTATAGACGAAATTGGTTATTTTACATTCTCTAATAACAGCGATGTCATTCCACCGAGCGAGTCGCTTCCGAATTCCATCTTTATCTTTGATGACGTGGCATACGACAAGCAAGATACGATAAGAGAGTACTTTGCAATGGGTCGACACTCGAGCGTCGACTGTTTCTATCTTTGTCAAACGTACGCCAAGATACCTAAGCATCTTATACGCGACAATGCGAATCTTTTGATTTTATTTGAACAAGACGGCACAAACTTGAAACATGTGTACAACGATCATGTAAATACCGACATGTCTTACGACGATTTCCGCGCATTGTGTCAGAAATGTTGGCAACGCAAATATGGCTTCGTAGTCATTGATAAAGACAGCACGTTGATCAATGGACGATATAGAAGAAGATTTAATGATTTCACAATACCGTAAAGCGATCAATCGTCATCGACACATCGATCGAGCATCATGAACAGCGATCGTGAAAAGATTGCGAGAGAGATTGCAAAAACGAGCGAATCAATTCGCAAAAAATATCGCGTTTTGAAAACTTATAAAATGGAGGAAGACGTTGCATTGGAAAGACAATTTAAGCCAATTACCGAACCTTTAAAACAGCTTGTCGAAAATACTGTGGAATCTGATGCGCCGAAAATCGAACCATTGAGTTTGACGTTTGGAGAGAAGCACGAGGAAAAAATAAGAGAGTCAAAGCAAGGAATAAAGCGAGCACGGATAAATATGTCAATAAACGATTCGCCGATATATTCGACACCGAATCGATCAAAACGAAGGAAACAATTTTCTAATATGGCTACTGTTTCTACTCCGATAAAAGTACAACCGCGTCAAACAATGCCATCCCCGTCCGTCGAAGAAATTTACGAGACCACACCCGATTCGTTTGTAACATCGGTCCGACACGAATTAGAAACGTCCGAAGGTCAGAAAACGTTCCGAGATCATTTTGGTCCATTAGCGCAAAAATATATAGGAGCTATCATGAGTGTTGATAAAAATAAGAGTATGGATTACGTCTACGGTGTTAAATTTACTAGCGAAGGAATGATGCTCGGTGATAAACGTTTCGATGTGGACATGGAAGATAATATAATTATCGATGGAATAAAATATACGGGAACCGAAGGTATCTACGATTTGATTTTTAAAAATATTCCCAATCATAAAAAATACACTCAAGACGATTTGTATAAATATCAAAGTATATTAAAAGCAACAAATGCGCATAAACGTGACAACAAAGTTAATAATCCTATTAAAAGTAATAAAGGATACAAGTTCAAATATATAATTGCACCATTATTGCCCGATAGAAAGGTGGGAAGAGGTATAGACGCGCCGCGCACCATGACGCTAAGCGACAACATAATCGATTACGTGCATTGGAACGATCCCAACGAATTGGTAGATCGTTTGCGATTGCTGGACGCCTCACGTCGAGTCGGTAACAATGCTCACGACAATGAAATCTTGTCAATTATCGAAGAACTTCGCGAGGCTGGCATTATTATAAATTAAACTGCGTCAACGATACGTGTCATTTGGTCAAAGTTCTCGGTACCGAAATGTCGATTAATAAATTTGGATTATCGCTCGGAACGTCGAATAATTTGTACTATCAATGGAATGGATTATTGAGAAACTACGTTCGCGATAACGCTCTCTGCCAGACTACTACCGGCTTTGACGCAAGGTCGCGCAAGATTCAACGTGTAGCGCAACCGGAAACTGATACTGATGCCGTCAACAAACGATGCGTGGATAAACTTTTGAGGGATCGACAGGGAGAAATTGAGCAAAAAATTATCGCGCTCGAAACACACGTGCAGGCGCTACGAATCTAGAGACACGGTAGTGTCTTGTGCTAAGTCCCGCGTAAGCAACAAGACACTCCGTGTATCTTTACGCTAGTCGGATAGATTGATTGAGATATTCGTTCGAGATTATCATATATTGAAATAATCGCTGAACGGATCGAGTTCTTACTAGGCTTAATCGATAGCCTGAGTTTGAATTATATAATGAAAGTGTCTTTAGTTTTGCTGTACGTATACTATGAACGGAGCTATTATGACGCAAAGTCGAAATATGAAAAATTTTCATTAAGAAACGTCTCCTTGGTCAACGCTCAAGTCCCCAATGCGCAAGCGTACAAAGTTGTACGGTTGGCGCATTCGACATAAGATTGCGCTAGCGGCGCTCCGTGATATTACTGTTCGCTCAGTTTTGACAGGTAGGTTAAGTTTGCATTTATAATAAATAAATATAAAGAGTGCATTTATAATAAATAAATATAAAGAGTGCATTTATAATAAATAAATATAAAGGTTAACTTCGCGTAAATAAACTCAATCAACAACTGTCCGGCTCGCGTATAGATTAATTAATAATTAATAGTTTAATCAGGTAAGAAATAAATAAATCATTATTGCATATGCAGAGATAACTGATATAATCTTTATTACAAATAACTTGATTCGTTGAAAACTAGCAAAAATTGTATTTATTTAGGTACATTCAATTATATATAAATAAATATATTTATATACACTTGAATATACTTATATACAATTCTTGCTAGTTTTCAACGAACCAACTTATTTATAAAGATGCATGTATTATATAAAATAAGTTATTTTGCGTGTGCAATAATTCAGAAAGTATATATATATAGTCACTTCTTCATAATATAAGTTTCTTTACACGCAAACTGTTCTTGCAGTATTTAAATTAGATTAATAATGTTGAATCCTATCTGTATTAGTACATATGTTCTTAAATCATTATTGCGTATGCAAGATAAAATATATAATACATGCATCTTTAAGAATAACTTGGTTCGTTGAAAAAGAGTTTCATAATTTCCTAAATATAATTCTTGCTATTTTTCAACGAATCAAGTTATTCTTAATAAAGATGCATGTGTTATACGTTATCTTACATTTGCAATAATGATTTAAGAGTATATGTATATATTAATGCAGATAGAATTCAACATTATTAATCTAATTTAAATATTGCAGGAAGAGTTTGCTTATAAAGAAGTTTACATAAAGAAGTGTCTATATACTTTGTGAATAGTTCAGTCAAGTGAGAAATAAATCATTAATACGTATGCTCTTGAATCATTATTGCGTATGCAAGATAATGTACTCGTTGAAAACTAGCAAGAATCTTCACAAATAACTTGGTTCGATGAAATCTTTTTCAACGAACCAAGTTATTCTTAAAGATGCAGGTATTACAAAAGTTATCTTGCATATGCAATAATAATTTAAGAGCATATGTATATATTAATGCAGATAGAGTTCAATACTATTAATCTAATTTAAATATTGCAGGAAGAGTTTGCTTATGTGATTTACATAAAAATATAAATTATCTGGAAAATATTTTTTGCTACGCTTTTGCAAAACGTATTATATATTTGAAAAGAAAAATTATTTATTTTAACATTGGAAATTAATATAGTTTCTTACTTGCAATAGTTTGTTATCAAAGAAATAGTGTAAGTTTATATATAGATAGAATCTACAATATAAAGAGCAGGAATTATATTTCAAAATAATTTAATAATTTAAAGTGCAAAATTTTTGGACACAGATAGTGTGTGTACAAATCTGAGATAATCTATATGTATTTATATATGTATGTATCCATCACAATATCCATATCACGTACCTATCTATACAAAAAAGTGATATCCCTAAAAAAATTACCCTTTTAAAAAAAAGGTAAAAAAAGGTGCTAAGTCCGCGTAAAAAACAGTATAAACCGTAAAAAATTGTTCTACAAATTATTTTAATTTTGTGTAAAATTGTATATCCTACAAAAATAATGATATCAAAAAAATTGCGCTAAGTGAAAATAAAAATTTATAAAAATATTTTAACCAAAAAAAGTTATACAAAATAGTTGTTTTAATTTTCTACATTATATCCTAGAAAAATAATGATATCCAAAAATTACGCTAATTGAAAATAAAAACAAAATATTTTAACTAAAAAAAAATTTTACAAAATTGTTTTAATTTCCTATAAATAATATTAAAAAGTTGCGCCAACTGAATAAAAATTTTCACTATAAAATATACATATTTCTTTTTTATTTCCAATAGTAAAAGAAAAATGATATTAAATGAATTGTAATATATCTATTATAAAAAATCGTTGAAAATATGAACAATCATATACATTGCAATAATCATATGCATATATCCTGGTTTAATTAAAAAAAAAAAGAAAATGGTAATACAAAATACAAAATTAAAAATTATTAAAAAAATTAAAAATTAGAAATTAATAAAAAATAATAAAAATTTATATAAAAATTAAAAATTAATACATGTAAAAAAATTGTAGTTAAAAAACTTAGCGCTGCTAATTTCATTAGCACATTATTCAACGTAGCAGCACTAAGTTTTTTAACTACAATTTTTTTACATGTATTAATTTTTAATTTTTATATAAATTTTTATTATTTTTTATTAATTTCTAATTTTTAATTTTGTATTTTGTATTACCATTTTCTTTTTTTTTTAATTAAACCAGGATATATGCATATGATTATTGCAATGTATATGATTGTTCATATTTTCAACGATTTTTTATAATAGATATATTACAATTCATTTAATATCATTTTTCTTTTAATATTGGAAATAAAAAAGAAATATGTATATTTTATAGTGAAAATTTTTATTCAGTTGTCGCAACTGTTTAATATTATTTATAGGAAATTAAAACAATTATTTTGTAAAATTTTTTTTAGTTAAAATATTGTTTTTATTTTCAATTAGCGTAATTTTTGGATATCATTATTTTTCTAGGATATAATGTAGAAAATTAAAACAACTATTTTGTATAACTTTTTTTGGTTAAAATATTTTTATAAATTTTTATTTTCACTTAGCGCAATTTTTTTGATATCATTATTTTTGTAGGATATACAATTTTACACAAAATTAAAATAATTTGTAGAACAATTTTTTACGGTTTATACTGTTTTTTACGCGGACTTAGCACCTTTTTTTACCTTTTTTTTAAAAGGGTAATTTTTTTTGGGATAATGATGGACGAGATAAAGAATGTGCTGAGATATGCAACATCTCGACACAGTAAACGAGACATACTAATATCGCAATATTAATTATGCCTCGATCAAACGTGCGAAAGAAGAAAAACACCTCCGAAAAGCGACAACTAGTCGAGGAACTACATGCTCCGGCGAAAAGAAATTTTCCACGAAGACGCGTCATTGTACGCGGATACGACGATCTGTGGCAGGCGGACGTGATCGACATGCGTTCGTACTCTCGACTCAACAAAGGTCATAAATATATACTCACAGTTATCGATGTGTTGAGCAAGTATGCGTGGGCCATACCGCTCAAGAGTAAGAGCGGAAACGAAATGCCCGAAACGATTGCAAAGATTATTGGAGATGATAAAAGGTGTCCGAAAAATTTTCAAACCGACAGAGGAAAAGAATTTTACAACGCGAGTGTGCAGAAACTCATGAAGAAACACAACATTAATCATTACTCGACATATTCCGTTATGAAAGCCTCGGTCGTGGAACGATTCAATCGTACTTTGAAAAACAATATGTGGAAAATGTTTACGCTCAACGGAAATTACAAATGGATCGACGAACTATCTCGACTCGTTGCAGAGTACAATACGCGAAAACATCGCACCATCGGTATAAGACCTGCCGACGTCACTCCAGCGATCGCCGAAAAACTTTTAAATACGGTGTATAGCAACGTAAAAATTGCGGCTCCAACAAAATTTAAAGTAGGCGATTCTGTACGCGTGAGTAAATACAAGACCATCTTTGAAAAAGGTTTCACACCTAATTGGACGACCGAAGCTTTTAAGATTGTCGAGGTGCAGAAAACTAATCCCGCGACATTCATACTCGAAGATTCGCGTGGAGATCCCGTCGCTGGAGGATTCTACGAATACGAATTACAACGCGTCGCTAATCCCGACGTATATCTCGTGGAAAAAATTTTGCGGGAAAAGGGTGATGACGTATATGTGAAATGGTTGGGAATGGATAAATCACACAACTCTTGGATACATAAAAATAATGTATTATAAATATTTATTAAAATATATAAAATATGTATATAAAAAAATATAAAATTTATTAAAATATAAAAATATATAAAATGTATAAAATATATAAAATATATACATGGTTATGTGCAAAATATACAATTAATAATAAACATAATATACATTTATTTACAATGGTATCCTATAATGTCCCCACGGTAACGTATCGGTGGTTTCGGGTATGATATACCGCTTATCGTCGTACGGACTCAGAGCAATTTTCGTCTCGCTGATCGTGTATACTTGATGTAATTTTGATCGTATACACGACTGCTGACGCGTCATTTCAATCTCTTCGTTTAAACACCGCGTGTAATCGTCAAACGTTATCGTTCTCGCGACAACGTTACTCTTGACACCTTTAACTTTCTTTGTGTCCTTTTTTCCATTCACGCGTAACGCGTACATCTTTGCTCTGAGCCCGACGAATTCGGTCATTATGGTACTGTTGTTTTCATCCTTCATTAGACCCGGTACCTTTTTATTTACAAGCGGTATACCGTACGCATTATCCACCGCATAATCGCTCGTGTCGAATCTAACGATATCACACTTCATATTCTCATACACATCCGCGCACTCAATG
Organism: Camponotus pennsylvanicus; assembly: GCA_023638675.1. Classification (NCBI taxonomy): domain Eukaryota; kingdom Metazoa; phylum Arthropoda; class Insecta; order Hymenoptera; family Formicidae; genus Camponotus; species Camponotus pennsylvanicus. The sequence goes on from JALHBL010001443.1 coordinate 15,526, forward strand.
TGATATATGAGACTATCCGTATCGATTTACATTACCCGGCATTTGTCGCGATACATTGGCGTCATATACTCGTGATGAAACTCGTACAAACATGTCTTGGATATGTCGAGTATACACATACCCACGTAAATCGGTTTGTAGAATTTCACCTCGAGTTTACGCAATTCCACAGCGATTAAGTTTTCTGAAAAAACGCTTCTGCTGTGGAAATTTGGTTTCGCGATCATCGCCTCTGCGCCGTACCGACCATCCCATTTTGTTAATAATTTAACATCGACACGATTGCGCACATTTTCCATCGTTTTACCAAACACCGCATTGTTCATTAATTTATATAAATTTTTTTCGAAATCATTTTTAGCCAATGTTCTGAAATGTGTATTTAGTTCTATGTAATTTCGAAGCCACGGAGATTGTGAAAACTGTAAAATTCGATGTATTTTTGTAACGTGAAGACCGTGACGCGTACACTGCTGCAGGTTGCGATAGTGTATCACGTAACGCTTTTTATCGTATAGCGTTGCAAGCAGTTTGAATTCCCGCATGCCAGGTGGTTTGTCGCGTGTCGGGCAAAACGGTAGGTCAGTGTGCACATCGTGAAGATGTTGCGGATACTCGAGGTCCACTTCGAGGACATAGCCTGTAGGCGAATCTAGCGCGATGGATGATACGTCAAAATTGGTCACGTCGTCGACCCATTGAAAATCGGCATAGGGCAATGGTTGACACATTGCCCATCCGTACAAATTATTTACATCAAAGTACATCAAGTACGATGATGGTTTCGATGGATCGTACGACTGCATGTACTTGTTATTAGCGCGAGCGTATCTACCCGAACATTGACTCAGACCACCACGTATACCACGTTCGATGAACATAACCATGTCGATGTCGGTAAGCAGCTCGAACTTAATTTTCGTATGCTTCAACATGGCATCCCACCTGTATCCGGGGAGAGTATAGTAATACGCGGGGTCGAGTCCGTAACTTTCGATACATTTATCTCGAAAGTTTTCGAAAATGTCAGCTAATAACAAGACCAATTTTAAGATATAAATCGCTATATTCGCCTAGCGTCCGAATGGAGAATCGCGTCCAGATGTTCTCGGCGTGCGCGTAATCGATCTCGGATACAGTGCCACCGGTCAAGGAACTGTAAAATGATTCGCGCGGTGGTAAACACGTATCTTGCAACCTATCTACAGAGTTGATGTATTCGTACGGAAATACACCTTTTCGCGTTAACAAATTGAAATTTTCTGTTGATAAATTTTGAAATTCTGATTTTAAAATTTTGAGTTTGTCTTTGTCCAAAAATGATGCCCATTTATCGAGGCTCGATACGAGAAATTTGAATGAATCGATGAAACGTAATTTTACATGATTTTTTGATTCTTCATCCATACAAACATCTTTTGTGAATGAAATATATTTCTCTTTTGTTATCGGAAGGAAGTCGATTTTCCCTTCAAACAATGTGGCTATTTCCTCGATAATAAAGTGCGAATCGTAACCGGATAAATTGTGAAAAACTATGGGAATACAAAAAGATTCTTTATAATTTAAATTACAATTTGAGTGTGCTGGACCTCTGTACCGTCCGGTTAGATGGCAATGATCGCGAACGCGTGTATCGTCTTGCACGAACGGTTTTTCGCATATATGACATTGAGTGGCGCTATGGAATTTCTCCCACTTTTCGGACGTCAAATTTACCATGGGGACATTTGTTTTTAAAATATTTTTTACACGTAACGCTAAATTTTTGTGGTCTGCGGCGAACCATGCTATACAATCGGCGCTACGACGCGAATGATACGCCGATAAAGATTCGTCGTACGAACAATGTACATAGTAAGCTATACTAAATACTTGGTGATGTTGACGCAAATTTCGCTGTTCTTCATCCATCTTGACCAGAACGCATTCCAGGTCGGCGTAGACCACGAAGCCGCTCCTTCCGATTAAAGTTGTTGAACGATAACCACTTGTCCTTATCGCTCGGCAATCGGACAGCGCAATCGTTCATCTTTCCGCAGTCGACCGTATGCGACTGCAACTTGGCGTTCGAATTAAAATAATGTAAGCATTTGTAAAAGAAAAATTTTTTAAAGATTTATATAACAAAGTGTATAACTTATAATTATTCAAATACTATAAATTAAACTTACCGATCGCAGATATATCTTTGACCGTTGTGTTTGCTCAATTGTGAGCTCACTAGCCGGGATAAATTCTTAATCCACGCAAAATGTCCGATGCTGTTGTCGTCTTCAATGTACAGCAAGTTGATATGCTTATCCCGCTTCTGCTGTGAAAGACGCATCGGGACAATGCTGTTCTTGTCTTCAATGTTGTAGACGTTGATCGAAATGTCATTGGCAAGTTCAAAATTTTTTATTTGGTTCACAGTCACTGGAAACTCAATGTCCCGGAGATTCAGCACTGTCGTGTAATGCGGATACGATGATTCCCGTTCCGGCTTTCTTTCGGCGGGGTATAGGGCGGCAACCACTGCCCACGCGAAACATGCATTGTCCTTCGATTGTACATTAATCACCGCTCTTTTCAACATAATCTCCCGCGGTAATTTAATGTGACATCCCGCACGCATAGGATTATACTTATTTATATTTACAGTTAAATTTAGTATTCGCGACAAAGCCCACCCGCTGTCGCGTTCCTGAAACTCTTCCAGCGATGCTAGGGTGGGTTCGATAACGCGCCGTTCGTACCATTTGCGTAAATCGGATGTGCGAAAGAGTTTATAGTTTCTCGTATTGATACTTTTGTTGGCGCGTTTATTCCCAGCCACGAATTCGCCGTTAAATATTGTGTTCACTTTCACATTATAATGTTTTTTCATAACGTCCTGCACATGTTCTATCACAATGTCTTTGGCGTCATCGAGAAATTGGCGAGGTTCGATGTGATTATAGTTTATCACCGCACCAGTCGATACGCGACTCTCGAACGCCGTATCAATCTCGCGCCACACAAGTCCATTTTGACGCGCGCTACATCCGACACCCGCGTGTACGAAACGTCCACGTACCGAATTTTTCAACCCTTCGAGGCGTGCGATCAGCGATTGTCGATTTCCAATCGATAATCGCGGTCGCTTGATTCGACTTTGCTCTTCCAACGACTCGATGTATTGGTCACATCGTTGCTCCCACACAATGTAGTCTTCCAGCGATTCAATCAGTGTGGATTGCTCTCGCAAATTTTGTTCCTCCATATTGTATCAGACTTGCGAAATGCGCCTCCTAATGATAGTTCTGGATGTACTTTAGCAAAAATACTGGCAGGGTGTGCCTCTTGATCATGATTTATATACTGTCTCCTGCATATCATCGAACATTCTAGAATGATTTCATCTTAAAAAATTCCCCGGAATAGCGTTTGCAATTTAACCTTGATAATTTTGCGTTTTGTCACGTACATTTGAAAAATCTAACGTGGTTGCCTCGGGAGCAGCCGTAAAACGGCGCTTGTTTTTAGCACATCAGCTAAATCTTTGTCTAGGGGTGATGTGCGTTTTAACCTTGGCGGTTAATCTTTGTTCCGATGCGCATCTTAACCTTGAAAATTTCGCGTTTTGTCACGTACATTTGAAAAATCTAACGTATTGCATCGGGAGCAGCCGTACATCGGCGCTCGATTTTAGCGCATTCAGCTAAATCTTTGTTCCGATGTGCAATTTAACCTTGAAAATTTCGCGTTTTGTCACGTACATTTGAAAAATCTAACGTGTTGCATCGGGAGCAGCCGTACATCGGCGCTGGATTTTAGCACATTCAGCTAAATCTTTGTTCCGATGCGCAATTTAACCTTGAAAATTTTACGTTTTATCACGTACATTTGAAAAAAAATCTAACGTGATTGCATCAGGAGCAGCCGTAAAACGGCGCTCGATTTTAGCGCATTCAGCTAAATCTTTGTCCGATGCGCATCTTAACCTTGAAAATTTTACGTTTTGTCACGTACATTTGAAAAATCTAACGTGATTGCATCAAGAGCAGCCGTACATCGGCGCTCGATTTTAGCGAATTCAGCTAATTTTTTGTTCTGGAGATGATGTCATCGCAGCCATACATCTGCGCGACACAAATTTTAGAGGAAATTAAAATGTCGTGTCAGCAATAATCCCCTCTACATTGCAATTTGCGATACTATTTGAATTGATATTAATTCTAATACGATCAGTATTACATCAATCACGCGTGTGAAAGGTTCACTGAAGAAATCAACATGAATTTTTACGTTCCGATTCGAAACGGTGAAACCACCGTGTAAGAAGTAAAAATGCGACACATAAGTTTCGATCGTTTAAAAATTTTATTTATTAATTTTTTTAAATATTGATCTAATTCACATATTTTTATAGCATTCAGCCTCGTCGTGCGACTCGCATACTTAGAAGAAGATACGGTCTAACCCCAACGTCGTACAAGTATTTGGACATTGGAATAAGCGTTGGAGCTGTATCGTACGTGGAACTAATTCTCGGCGATAATCGAGGCAATCAAATAGTATTGCCTTTTGCAACGTGGAATTTGTTGGTGCAGAAGCAAGCAGACGTTGAACAATTTCTACAATCGACTGCTCTCCCATTAAGGATTGGAGATTTATCGATCGAAATGTATCAATCGAAAATTGTAACTCACATTATGTGAAAATTCTTTGTACATGAAACCACAAACATTATTATATTTATTTAATTTTGAAAATTGTATCGATCATATGCACAATTGGTTATGCGAGAATACGTATCTCGTGAATGAAAAATTTAAACAATTTGAAACTGTTTTACGATGTAACAATATTACTACTGTATGCGATGCTGTAAAAACGATACGCGACAGTGATGTCTTTAACAGCGAATCAATAATCGATTGCGAATTATTAACATGCGCTGTAAATGATATTCTTTACGATGCTTGCAATAAATAATTATTTTTATTCCATCTGTGATTTTAATTCTTTCCTTCTATATGAATAAGAATAGTTATACTTTTCTCAACACGCTCCGCTAAAGATGTAGAGAAATGCTGAGGTAGATGAGACGTGATGCTTTAGTTGGAATGAGACAAAAGATATTAAAAGATATATAATGAAGAGGAATCTGCGACATTAGAATATTATTTCTTTCGTTGTTCTGTGCTTGTCACAAAGTTGTGGAGAGTGTGCGAGGAAGAAAAGTGAGCTGTTTATTTACAATAATTAGGAAAAGAAGAGACAAAATTATATGTATTCCTAAACCATACAAACCGAGGTCCGATCCTCGCTTTTACTCTGATCTCCCGAGAATACACATTGCAAAATGTTTCTGGACCGAGTCCTACCTACGTCGAAACCGACATTACTGCAAAGATTGTCGGTACGGATTTTATCGAAATTATGCATTAAAACATAATTATTTCCACGGGTTTTTCGAGGGATCGTTTACACCGTTTAGGTGCTGTCACTGCGGCACGGAAGTGACGGTGATAAGACCTGTCCTAGACTGCAAGGATTGTTACCAGGAATACTGTCATACGTTCCGTACCCTCAAGAAGCAGGGATATGATGTAGATAATATGTCCATCATAGTATATAATACTGATCGAATGGAAATATGGAAGATACATTTTTTACCGTCTGAACCTCCTAGTATAGAAGAGCAACGAGAGGAGTTGCTGGAACCTTATTATATGCTGCCTACTCAGAGCGAGAATTCGGCGACGCGTAATGAACTCTTCTTTCAAGAAACATAAATTGTAAGTAACTTTCAATTTATATTACATCAAAAGTTCTAAAATAAATTATTAAATCTAATGAAATGTCTCTTTTTCTGTTCCAGAAGCGGCCTCCCTTTAGCCCGGCGCATCGCCCCCTCCCCCTTATATATATTTTTTTTATTTTATATCATTATTATTATATTATTATTATTATATTTTTTAAATTTTTATTTTATTATTATTATTATATTAAGCATATATATACACACACACACACACAAAATTGTATAATACACACATTTTAAAATAAATTTTTATTTTAATTTAAAAAAAAAGAATGTATTTATTTATGCTCCTCTCCTTGCGTTCCCAACCCTTGCGTCTCTATCTCTCTTGCACTAGTTGTAAGTATAGCGATATCGTTCTCTATCACATTCGTCATTATTCTCGCGATATTATCGTTCTCTTTCGTACGCGCTATCGTTCTCTCTTGCGCTAGTTGTAAGTCTCGCGATATCGTTCTCTCTCTCGCACGCGTTGTTCTCGCGCTATGATTCTCTCTCGCGCGCGCTTATGTCTCGTGATATTATAGTTCTCTTTCGTATGCGTTCTCTTCGCGCTATCGTTCTCTCTCGCACGCGTTGCTCTTGCAATATCGTTTTCTTTCGTACGCGTTGTTCGCGATATTATCGTTCTCTCTCATTCATATGCTCGTCGCTATCACTCACTCACTTACCTTTGCGTCGTCCTTCTCCCACCTATGCAGCATATTACAATGGGTCGTCCTTGTTCCACGCTGACGTCATCCTTGTCACACGTTGAGGTCATCCTTGTCACACGTTGATGCCATCCTTGTCGCACTGTCATCTTCATACACTTAGCGCTATCCTTTTCCCACACGTAGCGCTATCCTTCTCACACCACCGTCTTCTTTTCGCGGATCCCCCTTCTCCTCGCGGACCCCCTCGTCCATCGCTCGCGCCGCGGATCCCCCTTCCCCGCGCGGACCCCCTCGTTCATCGCTCGCGCCGCGGATCCCCCTCCCCGCACGTGACGTTACCCCGCACGTGACGTCATCATCCCCCCCGCATGCGACGTCATCATCCCCCGCACGTGACGTCATCATCCCCCGCATGTGACGTCACCCCCCCGCCGCGGTTCCCCTCTCGCCCCTCACCCCCCTCGGAGCCCCTGGATTAGAACTCTCCTAGTCTTACTACTGAAATCAAAATCGATTATATCGATCTCAGTCGTTTTCGAGGATGACTCATTGGAAATTTTTTCTCTATTGTACGCTTTTTTCGAACCGATTTTTCTTAGAACATCTGGTGGCAGAATATAGTCGTAACAGCATTTGTTGTTTCTTTTCAACCCAAAGCGTATAGTTAAGATTGCATTAGTCATTTCTACCGACATTCTGTTTCGCGTCTTATTTTTTACAAGATTAAGTTGACTGAATATACGTTCAACCTGTGCATTCGAATATCGTAATAAGCATGGATAGTGCAAAAGTGGGAGCGCCCTATTTGACCACGTTAATATTGACCACGATGATATTGACCACGTTGATATTGACCACGGTGATATTGACCACGATGATATTGACCACAATCCCGATTGACCACAGTCCCGATTGACCACAGTCCCGATTGACCACGGTGATATTGATCACGTTGATATTGACCACGTTGCGATTGACCAGTCCCGATTGACCACAGTCCCGATTGACCACAGTTCCGATTGACCACGGTGATATTGACCACGTTGCGATTATCCACCTTACCTACCGGCGGGGTGGTTGCGGGAGGGGGACCGAAGGCCCCCCTTGCAACCCCCCCGCGTGTATGTGTGTGTGTGGGGAGTGGCTCATTGGCGCACAGTACAATTGGCCACGTTGCAATTGCCCACCGTGCTATTAGACACATAAGATTGCGCACCGTTCGATTGGACACGTTACATTTGCCCACCGTTCAATTGGACACAGTTCATTTGCGCACAGTTCTTTTGCGCACCGTCCGATTGGACACGTTACATTTGCCCACCGTTCAATTTGACACAGTTCTTTTGCGCACAGTTCTTTTGCCCACAGTTCTTTTGCGCACATTACTTTTGCCCACATTACTTTTGCGCACATTACTTTTGCGCACATTACTTTTGCCCACGTTACTTTTGCCCACATATACTTTTCCATGCGAATGGAGGTTCCACATGGGTTTGCAACGGGTGGGGGGGCGGGGGCGGGGGGCGGGTGTGCAGCTGTGCGTGTACTTTGGAACGCAAACTGGGATTCCACATGGGTTTATAAAACTGTGGGCAAAAGTAACGTGGGCAAAAGTAATGTGCGCAAAAGTAATGTGCGCAAAAGTAATGTGGGCAAAAGTAATGTGCGCAAAAGAACTGTGGGCAAAAGAACTGTGCGCACAAGAACTGTGGGCAAAAGAACTGTGCGCACAAGAACTGTGCGCACAAGAACTGTGCGCAAAAGAACTGTGTCCAATTGAACGGTGGGCAAATGTAACGTGTCCAATCAAACGGTGCGCAAAAGAACTGTGCACAAATGAACTGTGCGCAAAAAAACTGTGTCCAATTGAACGGTGGGCAAATGTAACGTGTCCAATCGAACAGTGCGCAATCTTATGTGTCTAATAGCACGGTGGGCAATTGCAACGTGTCCAATTGTACTGTGCGCCAATGAAGGCTTCTCGTGTGTGTGTACATATGTGGTCAATATCACCGTGGTCAATCGGGACTGTGGTCAATCGGGACTGGAGGTTTTAGTGGGTAAACCGGATGACCAATACATGGTACAGCCGGGAGTCCCACATAGCCCTAGACTCTCCCCCGGGAGTGAGGGTATGCATAAAGCATTTCCTCTGTTACCAAAAAAAAAAACTGGTTAATCACCGTGGTCAATCGGGACTGTGGTCAATCGGGACTGTGGTCAATCGCAACGTGGTCAATATCAACGTGGTCAATATCACCGTGGTCAATATCACCGTAGTCAATATTATCGTGATCAATATGAACGTGGTCAAACGGGTCCCACTCGCAAAAGTAGTTAACTCTTGGAATGGATTACATCCTGATGCATTCCTGTACTTGTTAACCTTGTCCCAAAACGCCATAGTATTAGTTTTATTTGTCCAATTAATTAAATATATTTTTGATAGTTGAGATTCAATTACATCAATGTTTTTTGATTCGTCCAAATATTCAAGCAACAGCTGTTCTTCATAGTCTTTTTGTTCGTGTCCGAACATGATCTCTCTCTTTCATATACCTGTGTTGCGCACCAGATTATCACACGTATATGGGACCTACAGTTTAATGCCGATTCCGAACGGCTGAAAATAGAGAGATTCTCTTGACAAGATTTCTCGGTGGTTTGCCAGTGCCTTCCGAGAGAGGAGCGAGCGTATACAATTTTTCGGTTCTATCGGGAATCGAACCCGGGGCCTTTGGCTTTGTAGACTAATGCGCTATCTACTGTGCCACGCTTCGCACAAGATAGTATAGGCTCTTTAATTACCTTCAAAATATTATTTACTGACAGCGGGGATATATTTTCCAAGACCTCAACATTTTCGGGTAATCAAGTTCAAGCAAACTGCTTCAATACTTAATAAAAACATTTGAGCGGGATCCGTTAGCGCACGGTGCGATAGCGCACCAACCCGATAGCCCACGTCCCGATAGCACATAAAGTAAATCGCGCACAATCCCGATAGCGCACTAACCCGATAGCGCACCAACCCGATAGCGCACGAAATGTTGGAAGCACTATCCCCTCACACACGCACTCTCTCTCTCTCTCTCTCACATACACACACACACGGAGGGGTGAAAGGGGGGGGCCGAAGGCTCCCCCTCCCGCACCCACCCCGTCCCCCTCGCCTCGCGTGAAAAGTTGCAAAGTGAACCCGTGCGCTATCGGGTTGGTGCGCTATCGGGATTGTGCGCGATTTACTTTGTGTGCTATCGAGACGTGTGCTATCGGGTTGCGCTATCAGGAATTGTGTCAATTTTTCGTGTGCTATCGGGTTGGTGCGCTATCGCACCGTACGCTAACGGGACCCTCCCAAAACATTTTACATCTTTCTCTGATTCCTTGTTCATCTTCATCGCTTATTTTACCATCCTTTCGAAGCTGCTCTATTTTTTTTCAAAAGAATATCCCAAATAAGGTTTTAGATCAAGATAGTCGTCAATGGAATTGTACAAAATATCAACTTTACATATGGGCAGCACGATCTTTTTCGATATGGCTTGAATCGTGATCGTCAGATCGCTTAAAAGTTTGACATGATCATTCTTCTCGCTCTGAAATGATTTATTAACTACGTGTATTTCTGGTAAAATCGTTTTGCGGAAATACAAGTAAAGCTTATTAATTTCGTCGCAATACATGCTATATAACATTTCGGCTGTATAACATTTCTCAGTACGTCGTATCATATCAAAATGAGTCTTCAACTCGAGCCACTGATTTAATATTGTACCCATATAACATTAGATGTTCTATGAATATACATCTTACTTCCATGATGTGAAAATAACATCCTGTACGTTGAATGTTTATACATTTTATATACATGATTTGAATGTACATTAGAATATGTAATATATATATTCGTTGATGTATTTTATATGTACATACAGTTCATGTATTTGTTGCGTATGTGAAATGTAGATACATAATTTGTATATACTTTATTGTACATGATATGTGTATACATTGCTGTACATTATATATACACACATTATACAATTTCTAAATGTATACATTGCATATACATAGTATGTATATATTTTACTCTATATAATATGTATATTCATTGATGTATTTAATATATACATACAGTTATGTATATACAATGAATGTCAAATGTAGATACATAATTTGTATATTTTAATCCCCCTCGACTGGGTGGATTAAAATGGGCCACCCTGTATATATTACGTACAAACTAAAATATGTACAAATTATCTATCTACATTTGAAATACACTTCATATACATAAATGTATATATTAAATACATCAATGAATATACATATTATATACAGTAAAATATATACATATTATGTATATGCAATGTGTATATTTAGAAATTGTATAATGCATGTATATATGATGTACAGCAATGTATACACATATCATGTACTGTAAAGTATATACAAATTATGTATCTACATTTGACATTCATTGTATATACATAACTGTCAAATATCTCGAAAACCAAGCCCGGGAGAGAAAAATGTTTCGGACAAAAGTTGTTTGGTTTCGAGGGGGCCATAAGATGGTACTATTGGTTTGACCTTGAAGAGTTATTTGAAGGTCACATGAAGGTCACCTTCAATTTCTTAAATGGAACCTACTATTTGTCATTGCATATTCTTGTAGCTCATCTCGAGAGCTTTCCAAAACACTATAATTAAGTACCTTTTCGTTAAGTACTTTTTGAGTTATGAGGTTTGAAATAATTTCTTAATTTTATATAAACCGTAAAATATCTTGTAAAATATTTATTTTTCGATTATCTTACCTTAATACTTTTACGTACAAAATAATGAGAGGAATCAATTGGTGTAAAGAAAACAGTTATTTAAAATAAAATGTAATTAATTGCAAATTACATATTTTTTTTCGAAACAACTATGTATTTTCTTTACATCAATTAATTCCTCTCATTATTTTGTACATAAAAGTATTAAGGTAGGATAATCGAAAAATGAATATTTTACAAGATATTTTACGGTTTATGTAAAATTAAGAAACGATTTCAAGCCTCATAACTCGAAAAGTACTTAATGAAAAGTAACTTAATTATAGTGTTTTGGAAAGCTCTCGAGATAAGCTACAAGAATATGCAATAAGAAATTGGGGTTTCCATTTACAGAATTCAAGGTGACCTTTACGTGACCTTGACAACACTCTTCAAGGTCATACTGATATCGCCATGTAATGCGTTACTTGAAACCTTACAACTTTTGTCTGAAATATTTTTGTCTGCCGCGCTCAGTTTTTAAGATATTCGGCTGATACGGGTGGTCTGCGACACCCTGTATAATAAGAGAGAAAAAAGAAAGATCTCTTTTTCTATCTTATTTATAACATTTATAGTATTTATTTTATAATATTATATATATTTCATAATATTTTTTCTCTATTGTGCGTTGGGCCTTATTGTTAATACAAGTCTGCCGATCACGTGTTCATGTGTGCGCATAAAAATCCTGTAGACGTCGCGTGTCTCGTCAAGCAGGTTAGTTATATGCATATAGCAACGCTGCTCTGCATTCTTTCCCGCTAAAATTCCGTTGCAGAGTGATATATATTGTACGTACATATTTCCATATTGTATTATTTTATTGTTTGTGTGATTACTAAACAAAACTTTCATTTTTAATCCAGTTATAAGCATAAAATAATTTTAATTTGATATTCGAGCACATTTTTATCTTGTTTTTTTTAACCTACATTTGCTTGGATAAATTAGAGATAAAGAATAAAATCAAGTTTCATAGAAAGCTTACAAATAAAATAAATCGATCTTTAGTATTGATTAGCAATAATTCTGTCATTTTGTGATTTTCGTGATATTAATGATTCTCAATTATGAGAATATTAATAGTAATAATGAAGAAATCGTAAATATTGCTACTGTCGATAATACAATATTGCATAAAAACTCATGCTATATTAATACTAATATAAACGTTCCTTATAATAATGATTTACCTAATAATGATGTCGATGCAATATTAAATAATAATGGACATAATAATAATAATAATAATGCCAAAAATAATACATAGTTAATTTCACAACTAGCTACGTGGGCTATAAAAGAAAATATAACATTATCGGCATTAAAAAAATCTGCTTCCTATAATAAGAAAAATACCAGGATGTAACGATATACCGAAAGATCCAAGAACGCTTGTTAAAACACCTAATAAAATTATCGGAACACCTTTAGGTCGTGAGACATATTTTTATTTTGGTATAAAGAAAACATTGAATTTGTTTTGTAAAAATCATAAAATTAGCATACAACAAAATGAAGAGTTTTTATTAGCTGTCAATATTGATGGTTTACCCTTAAGTAAAAGTTCTAGTAGCTCATTTTGTCCTATTTTATTGCTCGGTAAAATCAATACAAATTCTTATAAAAGAAGTGTTTTTAGTTGCTTTATATCATGGTTCAGAAAAACTAAAATCTCTAATGATTTTTTAAAAGATTTTATAAATGAATGCATTTACCTATCAAATAACGGTATATTAATAAATTTTTTTAGATATAAATTTCGAATTTTAATGTTGATTTGTGATTCACCGGCAAAGTCATATATTTTAGCTATTAAAAATCATACAGGCCATTTTTCATGCACAAAATGTGACCAAGAAGGTGAAATATTTAATCATACATTATGTTTTATTGAAACAGAGCGTTTTTGCAAAAGAACCGATAATTCATTTAGAACTACTGCTCAACCAGAACATCATATTGGTACAACTATGCTGTTAGATATACCAAATTTTAATATGATAGATAATGTGCCAATAGATTATATGCATAATCTCCTATTAGGTAGTATGAAAAAACTTCTTAGTCACAAACGATGCGGATGGATTTACGGTAAACCACCTCATAAATTACGAGCTCGTGATGTTAATAAAATTTCAGAAAATCTAAAGTTAAAGCGACATATTCTTTATGAATTTTCTAGAAAAACACGTTCTATACTTGAGTGTAAGAGATACAAAGCTACAGAATTTAGACTTTTTTTGTTATATACTGGTCCTATAGTTTTAAAAAAATTCTATCACCCAGTCTACAATAATTTCATTACATTAAGTCTTGCAAGTTCTATAATGATAAGTCAAGATTACTCGAAATTTGAAAATAATATATTATACGCTAACAATTTGATGAAACATTTTATTTGTCAATCTATTAAAATTTACGGTCCAGACTTTGTATCACAAAATATACATAATTTCTTGCATTTAAGTGACTGTGTAAAATTATATGGCTCTCTTGATAATTTTAGCACTTTTCCTTTTGAAAATTATATGCACCAATTAAAAAAAAAATTCGTAAATCTGCTTTGCCTTTACAACGAGTTATACATCGTGTGTTTGAGGAAAGTAATATTATTCAACATGTCTTCTCTAATATTACGAATGATTCTTCTGTAAAATTATTGATAGAACATTTTAATGGTCCTTTGACAGATAATTGCACATCTCCACAATATAGAAAAATACAAACAAATAATTATTACTTAGATATTTTAAAAATAGCAGATAGATTTGTAGAATTAAAAAATAATATAATAGTTGAAATTAAAAATTTTGCTTTTTATGAAAACTCTATATGTTTATTAGAATACACGTACAGTAAGCAAGATAATTTTTATTCAAAGCCATGTTTATTGTCCTTATTTAATATTCAATACATAAAGAATGAAAACAACTCACTTGAAGTACGGAACGTTAACTTTATCAAAAGAAAATTGGTAGTGCTATCCTATGGACACAATCTTGTTTCATTTCCACTGTTACATATATAAATTACCGCTATAATTTTAATTTATTTAAAGCATTTATAATTTTTCCATATATTAATGAATATATTTATATTTTTTGTATTTTCTTACATAAAGTTTTTGCATAACAATTCTTTTTTATAAATAATTAAAAATTTTAAATTAGCTACATTTTATAAATTTGTATGTTTAAATATTATTTCTTTTGTGCATGAAATATCAACAATGATCTGATGACAAGATGACCTGGTTCGTTGTAAAATTTGATGCTGAAGATACAGTAGAGTTGTACCTAATACACGGTACGTAAAAAATATTACAATGTTATTGGCCATCTCAGGGCACTACAAAGAATATTATAATAGATTTTATAAAAAGGAAACATTATCCTGAAACAAATTGGATATTGTGTGAAGCTAGTATTTTTGGTGTTTATGGTAAAGTATACATTTATATACTATCTATTTTTTTTTATATATTACCTGAACATGACAATACATACACGCGCGTCCATACACACACACACACACACACACACACACACAATATTATATTTTGTAAATTCGTTATATTTTTGCGCCCGCGGAGCGAGGGCTTCGATATATATCGAAGACGCGCACTAAAGAACGGCTGTCGCGGATCGCGTTAAATGACAAGACACTTTTGAGGATAACAAGGAACTTTAATCAGGAACACAGAACTCACACACGAACAACAGATTAACACAACGGATGAATAACACAATAACGGCTCGTAAACGAAAACGCGTCCGCGCAGCTTGACAGTTGGGAAACGACTCGGCTGACAATCGTTGTTTATCAACATTCTTCTTGTCAACGGGATCCGGACAACGGCAGGGCCGTAACGACTCGGGCGCGCGCGTAACACTGCCCCTCCTCTTCAAGATTGTCGTCCCGACAATCAGCAAGGGGCTCGATGACTAATCTTCGCGGACTTCCAGGGACCCCGAACGATATCCTGCTCTCCCTGAGCTGTTGCTCCAGGTTACCGAGCATCGCTCCGACCAGGCCCCAATCCACTGGGCAGACTCCCAATCGATTCCTTCCAGAGAGTTGGCCAGACCCTCAAGAATCGACTCCAGGGCAGCCTTCCATTCCAGTCATCTTCCTCGTGCTTGCAAGTCTTTTTTCCTGTCCTTATCTTCCCGTGCCTTTCTTCGGACAAGAGGGGGGTATCCACCGTGGACCCATCGTCCTAAAAGGACTCCCCAAGTCCCTGCCTCGGCATTCGCCCTCCGGCCCACGGGAAAACCACGACTCAAAAACCGTGGGCGAGGCAGTCTTCAGGCTCAGCGTTTCGTACTAGTTTCGTAGGTGTTTTGGTTCAGTCAGCTTCCGCAAACTTTTCTAAAGAATAAAATAATTTTGCGCAGAAAACAAAGCAATTTAAACTCAATTCCTTAAACTACCGGGCTCCGGACTATTCAACTAGCTCTAACTAACAAGGACTATTTAACATCTTTCGGAAAAAAAGCT
This sequence comes from Camponotus pennsylvanicus, assembly GCA_023638675.1. NCBI lineage: Eukaryota > Metazoa > Arthropoda > Insecta > Hymenoptera > Formicidae > Camponotus > Camponotus pennsylvanicus. Next base: position 31,302 of record JALHBL010001443.1, read on the forward strand.
AACCTATCCGCGTGCACAATTCTCTTCTTGTGTCTTGGAGATCTTTGAATGCAATAAACTACGTCATTTAACTTCCTCACTATCAAGAAAGGACCTTCCCAATTGCTCTGCAATTTAGGGGCTTTTCCCTTCATTCTTCGAGGATTATAAAACCATACTTTCTCCCCTTCCTGAAAAAGTGTTTGCCTGGCTTTCCTATCGTACCAGGACTTTATTCGCGAAGATTTTATTTTCATTTGCTCTCTAACATTGGAATGGATCCTCTCTAGTTTCTCCTTCAAATTTCTAACAAAACCTCCGACCAACTGAGATCTATTTTCTGGGGGACTTCCTAATAAAAGATCCAGGGGCAGTTTAAGATCTCGGGCAAAGCACAGTTCTGCAGGAGTCACACCAGTAATCTCGTGTTTAGAGGATCTATAGGCTAATAAGAACATGAGAACCCAACGGTCCCAATCTTTCTGATTCTCAGAAATATACTTCGCCAAATAATTAATAATGGTTTGATGCTGTCGCTCAACCTGTCCATCCGACTGAGGATGTAAAGCAGTTGTTCTCGTCTTCCTAATACCGAGTAGATTCATCAGCTCTGCAAATAATTTGGACTCGAAATTTTTTCCTTGATCCGTATGAACTTCCAAGGGGACTCCGTGTTTAGAGATAACTTGATTAACGAAAACTTCCGCCACCGTTTCTGCCTTAATATTCCTCAAAGGAAAAGCTTCCACTCATTTGGTGGAATAGTCAACGACGACAAGAAGATATCTATTCCTGGAAGTAGTAGTTGGAAGAGGGCCGAGGATATCAATTTGTAACCTCTCGAATGCCCCAACGTTATAAATTTGTAATGGCGACTTCCCTTTCCCCAATGGACCTTTTTTGGATACACAAATTTTACAGGTTTTGCACCATTGCTCCACATCTTGTTTACAAGTGGCCCAATAAAACCGCTTACGGATCTTTCCCAGAGTTTTATTGATTCCAAAATGCCCTCCAGAAGGAGAATCATGCGCCTCCTCCAAAATTTGGTTAATACGGTTTCGAGGAACAATAAGTTGAAAGATGCTTGACTTAAGACTCGGCGCTTCCTACAAAGAACTCCATCTTTTAAACTCAGAGCATCCCAATAAGACCAATAAATCCGAGCGGATAAATCTCCAGTGGGTATTTCTGAATGTGATGGGCGCACTCCCGTTTCTTTGCCACGATAAATTAAGAAGATGCTAGGGTCTTCTTTCTGTTCCTTCTGCCATTCCTGAAGAGTCCCTACCAGAATAATACGTGCGACTGATTTTCCTGATCTCACCAAATTTTTCTTTTCCACCTTAGCGCAATATTCACAACCAAGTAATTCACACTGTCGTCTGGACAAACCATCGGCATTGTTATGAACCAATCCCTTGCGATGTATGATCTCGAATTCATATTCTTGGAGCCTCTCCAGCCATCATGCCAATTGACCTTCTAAATCTCTAAAAGACATTAACCACCTAAGAGAAACGTAATCCGTACGGATCAAAAACTTCCGTCCCAAAAGATAATTTCGGAAAAATTTAATAGAATCGATTATCGCCAAGAGCTCCCGACGAGTAACGCAATAATTTCTCTCAGCCTTATTAAGTACACGACTGAAATATGCAATGACTCTTGTAACGATGCACCCCCGAATGCATCGTTTCCCGGCGAACACCGGCCGGAAGCTGCCGCCCGACGAACATCGGTCGGGCAATGGCAGAGGCGCAGTGCGCCCATTTTTAAACTATTAGAGAACAACCGGGCAGGGACTCTCAACTATTGAGAGACTACCGTCGGGAGCCGTTACCGGCGGCTGAGAACCCGCGTTCGGCACCCCGAACTCCCCCGGGCGGACCCGAACCGCTCCGATTTTTACCGCCGCTCGGTGGGGGTAATTACCGAATACGCCGGCGCGGGTAATTAGCCGAGTATAAAACGGGCTCTCGACGGCACATACGCACAGATCCTTGCGATCCTCTCAAAGCGCCTAGCTGGTCCGAAGGCAAGCAAAGCAGCTAAGAGAAATCCTTGCGAGATTAACAAGGCCAGAAGGTAGTGAGAACGCTGCCTCCGCCGATCGATATCGGCGCCTGTGAAATCGCTTCCGAACCGAAATCCGTATCAGGCGTCGCGCCTTCCCGGGGTGGAACGAGAGCCGCCTCCGACGCTCGCTAGCGTCGCGACGCCTTCCAGAAACCCGCAATCCATCGGAGGAACATTTAATAAGTGATACGGGAAATCAAAGTACGATTTAAAGCCGACCGAATTAAAACCGAACAACTGCGATACGAACCGCGCATAAGAACCGCGACAAAAACACACCCGACGAGTCGCAAGAACGCGATAACGCGCCGATACCAGGAAACGGGCGAGTGCATCGCGCCCGGAAATAATCGGTATATATATATATTTATACGCACACACACACACGCGACACATCTGTACATATACATTTATACACGCGCATACATATTCACACATACAACGCATCTGTACATACACATTTATACACGCGCATATACACGCGCATACACAACACATTTGTACACTCACACAAGAAACAATAAAGACTTATTGCACACACATTCCGCGTCACCGAATTATTGATTCCGCCACCTGGATCCGACGGCTATCCATATAATTGCGTTTACGCGGTACACGGGAAAAACCGACGTTACATTGGCGCCCGAACAGGGACCGTTTAATTAGATTAAATAGAAAACCGTGCAGGTGTGTGTGTGCAAGGAGGCGCGCGAAAATGAAAGGGTGGATTTACGCCCTACCGAAGGCCCAGCTGGCGGCCGTTCTGCGGTCATACGACCTCGATGACTCCGGACTGCTGGATGAACTCCGTCGCCGAATGAGTGCGTTTGTCGATGATACTCCTGACGAATTCGAACCACCGATGGGGGAGGCAAGCGCGGGGCCGGTTCCGTGCATTACGGTGACCACTCCGAACCAACACGAGCATGCCGTAGAAGCTCCGGCCACGGACGCGAAGATAATAAATCAGATCCGGAAGTGGGGTTGCCATTTCGATGGTCGAGACCCTGCCGCGTTCCTAGAGCGACTCCGCGAACTCAGGGACGGATATGGGATCTCGGGGCCCCAGATGCTAAAGGGGTTGCCCGAGGTATTGAAGGGCGATACGCTGTTGTGGTACCGGAACCACCGCGAGGATTGGCGGACGTGGCACGACTTTGGGCGAGCATTCCATTTGCAATTTTTTCCACGACGATACGCGGCCTCTTTACGCCGGGAAATCATGGGCCGGCATCAGACGAGCGGCGAGGAATTTACACGCTACTCCACGGTGATGATGACACTGATGCGCCGGGCCGGGGGGTTTTCGCGCGAAGAGCAGCTCGACGTGATATACGAAAACATGCATCCCGATTACAAGACGTATGTTCGCGTGGACGATATCCGGAATATCGCCGAGTTACAGGCCCGGGCCAAGGAATTCGAGGACATAGAGCGGGAGAAACGGGAGATGAAGAAGCGCGAGAAGCCGACCCCGACCGTCGCCGCCACGTATAACAAGCGCGAATGCTGCTGGCGCTGCAAGCAGCGGGGGCACCCGCGGGCCCAGTGCCGACGCCCCGCTGTAAAGTTCTGTTCCCAGTGCGGCAAGGACGGCGTGTTGACCTCCGAGTGTCATCCGCGTCCGGGAAACGCGTCAGGGATGGGGAACCTTACGGTCGCGGCCCCCGCCCCAGCCTCCGCGTGAGATTTCTTCCCCGACCGCACATATACGTGACCATCAAGGGACGGCAATTCGACGCCCTGATCGATTCCGGGTCGGAAGTTTCTCTCATAAACCGTCACACCGTGGACGCTCCGACGGGAGGGAGTGATTGAACAAACGGGGGAAGGGGGACAAATCCTGCTGGTGGACGGGACGCCGGCGGACGCCCCCGGGACCGTGACCATTCCCCTTTGCGTACGGGACAAGAAGGTCACGCACACCTTCACGATTCTGCCCGAGATGGAGAGTGATCTCCTTCTCGGGATCGATATTCAGGCCCGATTAAGACTGAGGGTTCCGACACCGCCTCTGTCCATTTTCAAGGAAGGCGGTCAATGCTGGGCAGCCAAGAGGCTGGCCAGCCAGACACCGGAGGAGCGCCGAGCGCTCCAAAATTTTTTAGAGGGGGAACTCCGAAAGTTCGAGGAAATCGGCGGACCCACCGGGAGAATCCAACATAGAATTCGCTTGAAAGACGCGACCCCCATCAAGCAGCGGTACCGGCCGCGGAATCCGGCCATGCAGGCCATAATTGACCGCGAAGTGGAGGAAATGCTGGAGCAAGGCGTTATCGAACCCTCCGACAGTCCTTGGAGTTCACCGATCGTGGTGGTCCGGAAGAAAGACGGCAAATCCCGTTTTTGCATCGACTTCCGCCGCGTAAACGAGGTGACTCACCGCGACGCGTACCCGCTACCCCAGGTAACCGCCACCTTAGACAAGTTGAGGGGGGCCCGCTATCTGTCGACTCTCGACCTTAAAAACGGGTATTGGCAGGTACCGCTCACGCCGGAGAGCCGACCAATTACCGCCTTTACGGTGCCCGGAAAAGGGCTTTTTCACTTCCGGGTTATGCCGTTCGGGCTGCACTCGGCGCCCGCCACGTTTCAACGGCTGTTAGATACCGTCCTCGGACCTGACCTCGAACCGCACGTCTTCGTGTACTTGGACGACATAATCGTCGTTAGTCGCACGTTCTCGGAACATCTCGAGCTGCTCGCCGAAACCTTTCGCCGACTCCGGGAAGCGCGTCTTCGACTGAACCCGGAGAAGTGTAAATTCTGCGTCGAACAATGAAAGTATCTGGGACACGTAGTGGGACGAGACGGGATCAGGACGGACCCGGAGAAAGTCAGCGCCGTGGCCGATTGGCCAGAGCCAACAACGATAAAACAAATCCGCCAATTTCTCGGGATGGCGTCATGGTACCGACGGTTTATCGAAAACTTCTCAACCATAGCCGCTCCGCTAACACAACTGACGCGTAAAAACGCCCGATGGAAGTGGGGGGACGAGGAGGCAAACGCGTTCCGCGCTCTCAAGGAGCGATTAATTTCCGCGCCCGTTCTCGCTTGCATGGATTTCACGCGACGTTTCTTTTTGCAAACGGATGCCAGCAGTACCGGACTCGGGGCCGTATTAACGCAACGCTACAAAGAAGGCAACCGAGTTATCGCCTACGCGAGTCGCACACTCAACGCGGCCGAGAGGAATTATAGCGCGACGGAACTTGAGTGTCTCGCCGTCATATGGGGCATCCGCCGGATGTGCAACTACCTGGAAGGATACGACTTCACGGTCGTAACAGACCACCAGGCCCTGAAGTGGCTGCGCAAAATCGACTCGACCACGGGACGTCTTTTTTTTTTTTTTTTTTTACCCAGTGGAAATGCTTGATGCATACCCTCGCTCTCGGGGGAGAGACGAGGGTTATGCGGGACTCCCGGCAGCGCCTGATGGTGGCCCGCCGGTTTACCCGCTAAAATCACTGGGGTGGCCTTCCGCGCATCTGGAGGGGCAGGCAGGGACCCGGAACTGCTGTTGCATTACTTCGGAATCCCTGACTGTAGATTCCCCTCCGCGCTTACGGCGCGGCAACTTGTTGTCTTGTTGCCGCGCCTCCTTCCCGGGGGGAGGGTTCTGGACCCCTCCCCCTACTCCGTCCACTTGTGGGCAGACGGGGCCACGCCGCTTGCCCACCTTCCTCGCGGACTCTATGTTGGCTGTCAAGGACCCCTGTCCTTGGCGACCGAGTCCGGAGGGAATCGCACTTTGGGGTAGAGGGCCGCCCTTGATTGGCGACCCCTCCCCGTGCGTTCCTTATTGAGGGGGGGAAATTTCCCCCCTCGTTATCTCCTCTCCGCCTGTTTTTTCCAGGCCAGAGGGAGCCTTGGCTCCCTCTCCTCGCCCACTACCTAACATGGTAGCGAGAGGAGGGAGGGGGTGGATTTTCTACCACCCCTCTCACCTCCTCTCCATCCCCTTCGGCTTGACCGCCTACCGCCCCTCGCGGCACTGTCGCTTATATATGGGGGGTACATTATGTCGGGGACGGCTCGGGGGGGGATCGGACTATGCGCTGCATCCCCCCACTAATCCTATGTCCCCGATCCTATTCTCCCCGCCGCAAGCGCCCGTAGGCGCTGACTCCTTCTGACTTCAGGGGCTGCAGGCGGCGTTGGAGGGGGGTCGGAACACCCCCTCTTCCCCCTCCTCGGGGCCTCTCTCCTCCTCCTCGCCACCGCCCCCGCTGGTGCTGGTAATGCCGCCTCTTGACGGCGGATTCTCTCCGCCGTCTCTTTCAGCAACATTACCTCCTCGCAGAAGGCGGTGACGGCCTTCCAGGCCTCCTCGCTGCCGGCCATCTTAATGACTACGACCGGCAGCGAGAGGTCCTCCCCGATTACTCCTCTGAGGACACGGCGCTGCGCACACCACGCCTCGCAGTCCGCGAGGGTGACCACGGGACGTCTCGGGCGATGGGCACTGGAATTGCAACAATACAACATGGAGATACAGTACCGCCGCGGGACCCTGAATCGCGTCGCGGACGCATTGTCGCGCCAGCCAGAGAGCTGTGCCGCCCGCACTACACGCTGCCGCTGGTACCAGCGCATCCTCCGGGAGGTAAAGGACGATCCCGCCGCAAGACCGGAATACAGAATCGAGCAAGGGAGGCTCTACAAACACGTGCTGCACAGCCTCGATTTCAAGGAGACACCGGAGGCGCAGCAGTGGAAGGTCTGCGTTCCGCAACCGCTCCGGAAAAGGGTGCTTGAGAAGGCTCATGATGCCCCGACCGCCGGGCACTTGGGAATCGCCAAGACTATAGCCAGAATGGCCGAACATTACTACTGGCCGGGAATGTTCCGCGAGACGGCAAATTATGTCAAGGCTTGCCAAAGTTGCCAGAAACACAAGGCGAACCAACACCGACCAGCTGGGAAAATGCACGCGACCAACATCACGCGACCATGGGAACAAGTGACGGTCGATTTGGTAGGACCGCTACCCCGGTCTCGCAGAGGGCATACGTGGCTATTGTCCATGCAGGACAGATTTTCGAAGTGGGCCGAGTTTGTGCCTCTTCGTCGTGCCACCGCCGATGCCGTAACACAGGCAATAACCAACCACGTCATCCTGAAACACGGCCGTCCAGGATCGATTCTCACGGATAATGGCACGCAACTCCGCTCGAAACAACTGGAGGAACGCTTGGCGGAGAGCGGAGTCAAACACGTAACTACCCCGGCGTACGCACCGCATTGCAACCCGGTAGAACGTACGAATCGGATGATCAAAACAATGATCAGCCAATACGTGGACAAGGACCACCGCACCTGGGACGAACACCTGCCAGAATTGCAATTCGCGTACAATACGGCCGTACATGACGCAACCGGGTACACACCCGCATATTTAAATCACGGGAGAGAGCTCGCCTCGCCGGCCGAAACCGAGGAGCAAAATACGACACCAGAAACACCAGACGCGATGCACCAGAAATTGCAAGAGGCGTACGAGCTCGTGCGCATAAACCTGGCCCAGGCATTCCAAAGACAACGAAAATATTATGACCTGCGACGGCCGGCCTGGAAACCGCAGCTAGGGGAGTGGGTGTTAAAGAAAGAGCACCCCCTGTCAAGGAAAGTCGACGCGTTCAATGCTAAACTAGCGCCGAAATACGGTGGACCATTCGAGGTGAAGAAATACGTGTCCCCCGTAATTGTCGACCTGAGGAGCAAGCGGGGAAAATGGGTTCGACACGTACATATTCAAGACCTCAAGGCAACGACTCAAAACAAAAACAATCCGGAAGAAGACGACCTCATCCCCACCGAGAGCGATGACGAGGCCGAATAAGCACTGAATAACCGATTTCATGCTCACAAAGCAACGAAATGTCGAGCGAACCAGACGACATCGTAGCCGCAATCGACGCCTACCTGGCCGAGGAGGCCGAGACGGAAGCCGCACCGGCAGAACCACCGGGGCAGCCAGCCGAGAAGCCCCGACCGCCACGCGTCGGGACCGTAATCCAGCGGTCCGACCGGGAAAATGCCCGGAAAGCCGCTGTCCTGACGACACCACCTCCGCCGCCGCCGAGACGCCGTCAACCACGGCCCTACGAGCGCCGACCGCCGCCGCCGGCCCGGGAGAATCGGCCAGCAGCATCGACATCCGAACCAGAACCGGAGCTGCTGATGCCGATGGGTCCGATCCCAGCACCGCCGATCCGCGTCCAGGTCGAACCGGGCCTGGTATTCGAGGTTCCACACTTCGCGGTCCACGTGTCGCGCCGATACCGCCCACGTACCGCAGACGGGCAGTGATCCTGCGGTTTAGCCGCGACGGCAAGCTGCGCTACCACCGGCGCATTAGATAGGCCCGAAAATCCGGTCACGCCTCAAATTCAGGCGTTATTTAGCGGGGGGGTGATGTAACGATGCACCCCCGAATGCATCGTTTCCCGGCGAACACCGGCCGGAAGCTGCCGCCCGACGAACATCGGTCGGGCAATGGCAGAGGCGCAGTGCGCCCATTTTTAAACTATTAGAGAACAACCGGGCAGGGACTCTCAACTATTGAGAGACTACCGTCGGGAGCCGTTACCGGCGGCTGAGAACCCGCGTTCGGCACCCCGAACTCCCCCGGGCGGACCCGAACCGCTCCGATTTTTACCGCCGCTCGGTGGGGGTAATTACCGAATACGCCGGCGCGGGTAATTAGCCGAGTATAAAACGGGCTCTCGACGGCACATACGCACAGATCCTTGCGATCCTCTCAAAGCGCCTAGCTGGTCCGAAGGCAAGCAAAGCAGCTAAGAGAAATCCTTGCGAGATTAACAAGGCCAGAAGGTAGTGAGAACGCTGCCTCCGCCGATCGATATCGGCGCCTGTGAAATCGCTTCCGAACCGAAATCCGTATTAGGCGTCGCGCCTTCCCGGGGTGGAACGAGAGCCGCCTCCGACGCTCGCTAGCGTCGCGACGCCTTCCAGAAACCCGCAATCCATCGGGGGAACATTTAATAAGCGATACGGGAAATCAAAGTACGATTTAAAGCCGACCGAATTAAAGCCGAACAACTGCGATACGAACCGCGCATAAGAACCGCGACAAAAACACACCCGACGAGTCGCAAGAACGCGATAACGCGCCGATACCGGGAAACGGGCGAGTGCATCGCGCCCGGAAATAATCGGTATATATATATATTTATACGCACACACACACACGCGACACATCTGTACATATACATTTATACACGCGCATACATATTCACACATACAACGCATCTGTACATACACATTTATACACGCGCATATACACGCGCATACACATTTGTACATTCACACAAGAAACAATAAAGACTTATTGCACACACATTCCGCGTCACCGAATTATTGATTCCGCCACCTGGATCCGACGGCTATCCATATAATTGCGTTTACGCGGTACACGGGAAAAACCGACGTTACACTCTTTCTTCCCCTTCCTCCTTTTGTGACAGGACTGCGCCAATTCCAATATTTGAGGCGTCCGTATCTAAAATAAATTCTCCCTCCCCTTTCGGAAAAGACAACATTTGAGAAGAAGATAGCATTCGTTTTAATTCTAAAAATGCATTTTGACATTTCTCATCCCAAGAAAACTTAACTTGATTTTCCGTCAAGGCATATAAAGGTTTAGCCAAAGATGAAAACCCTTTACAAATTTACGATAATAAGAGCAGAACCCCAAAAAACTTCGTAATTGCCTCTTATTATGTGGAACTGGCCAATCCCTCACAGCGGAAATCTTCTCAGGCTCTGTGCTAACGCCTCCCGAAGAAATTATGTGTCCTAAATATTTCACATCTTTTGCAAAAAGAATACATTTCTTAGGATTTACTTTCAAATTAACTGAATTTAATCGTAAGAATACTTTTTTTAGATTCTCCATTTCATTAAAACTGTTTGCAAAAATGATCACGTCATCCAAATAGACTAAACAAATTCTAGATAATAATCCTTCTAAAACTTTTTCCATTAGTCTCTCGAAAGTAGCAGGGGCGTTACACAATCCAAAAGGCATTACAGTAAATTGCCACAATCCACGTCCAACAGAAAAAGCAGTCTTCTCTATCCTCAGGACGAATCTTTATTTGCCAATAACCACTCTTAAGATCTAAAGTGGAAAACCAAGAGTTACCTGAGAGCTGATCGAGGATATCATCAATTCTGGGCAAGGGATAAGAATCTTTTTTGGTTACTGCGTTAAGTTTCCTGTAATCGACGCAAAATCTTAACGTTCCATCTTTTTTCCTTACTAAGACAGCAGGTGAAATACAGGGACTTTGTGATTCCTCTATGACTCCTTGCCCCTTCATTTCCTCAATAATCTCATCGACCTCCTTTCGCATATGTATGGGGATTCGACGAGGAACCTGCTTAATGGAAAAAGAATCTTTTACATTGATAACATGTTCTACAATTTCGCAATTTCCAGAAACAATCTCCCCGGAAAATACGTCCTGGTGCTCTCTTGAGAAATCGACAAAAACGTCCCTTTGAGCCTCATTTAAATTGACCGAATTATTTTCAAAAAGCTCTTTTAAGATAAATGGGACTTTCTTAGAAGAATCCTGAATTCGTGAACAACTTAAAGCTCGTTCCCCACCAGATTCTGGAAAACCAAAAGCGTGTCCGAAAACATTTTCCAAATTCACCTTTTTAAGGAAATCTGCCCCAAGTGTTACGTCCCTGATGTCCGTGATCATCGGGTCGGCTCCGATTAACAAGAACATCTGGTTGTCAAGAGTTGTTTACAAGGAAGAATGACAGTAGAGTCGTAACCCAGCTGTCTAGCTGCGCGGACGCGTCTTGATTTCCCGTGTGATAATTATTGTTATATCTTGTTACATTCTGTGTTCCCTTGTGTTCATTAAAGTTCTTGTGTTCTTATTTAAACACGAGTGTTTATTTCCGTGTGCGTGAGCGTGGGCGCGAGTGCCGATAGCTGCGACGCGCACGTTCGATATAAATCGTTCCGCGGACGTAATATTTTCGTCAACAACATCGTCTAACTTTCCTTTATAAGTAAAAAGATTTAGATTTAATTTAATTCGATTAACATAAAACGTTTGAAAATTAACATTCGGGGCGTTACCTTCTAAAGTTGTTCTCCCCCCGCTGAGAGCAACTAAGCCGTGTTTCCCTTATTCTCTGTACAGTCGGATCGGAAATGTCCCGCTTTCCCACAATGCCAACACTTTATGTATTTGGCCTTTTCCAATTCCCCCGCCCGTAATTATTCCCATTTTTCTCGTCTTTTCCATCTTTTTCTCTTTTCTCGTTATTTTGCGCGTTCTTGTCTTTCCCTTTCTCAAACCGCTTTTCGAGATCTTTCCTCCTCTCAAAATTCTCCCCTTGAATAACTTTCACGGCCTTCGCCCTCTCCACAGCCAATTTCAGCGAGGTGATTCCTTCTAGCTGTAAAGTCCTTCTAACGAATCCATCCGAAAGAGTCGAAACGAACTGCGCGCACGCGATTTTGTCTCGAACCGCGAAGGAACACTCGGGGTAAGCTAATCGAGAGAGTCTTTCTAATTCTGACCCGAACGTAGCAAAATCTTCCCCGAATTTTTGTCTCCTATTCGTAAATTGAGTGTAGTAATTTTGCGAAAGTTGTCCTTCGCCGAAACGCAACTCTAATTTCGATTTTAATTCCTCGTATCCAAAATTTTCTAAATCTTCCACAGATTCCAAAACGGAACGCGCCTTCCCCCTTAAATTTGAAGCTAAAGCTACAGTTTTGATCGCGTCGTCCCAACGATTCGCGCGTGCGATTAAATTAAATTGAGAGAACTCCCGCAACGGAACCGAACTGTCAAAAGTATCGGGTTTTAATTTGTACCCTATTTCATTATGCGCGTTTTCCCCCGCATTTATAATTTCCCTCTCGGGACTACGATTCGCTCTTATATTGTAAGGACTTAGCTGTTTTTCCCGTAAAGGACGCCGATGCGGCGATTTCCTCTTCTCGTCGTGCCTGCTCCTCGCGCATTCGCCGCATTTCGAGCAACACGGTCTGTAAAGCCAACGACTCCGTCGCTGCCGACTCCGACGCCGCCGATTCTGTCGCTCTCGATTCCGATGGCGGCTCGAATTGCTCGCGCCTCCTCCTCTTCGCAGCTATCGTTGCCATCGCACAAAATCACTGCGTGTCCGTTTATCCCGGACGAGCCCCCAAAATGTTGCGCCCGCGGAGCGAGGGTTTCGATATATATCGAAGACGCGCACTAAAGAACGGCTGTCGCGGATCGCGTTAAATGACAAGACACTTTTGAGGATAACAAGGAACTTTAATCAGGAACACAGAACTCACACACGAACAACAGATTAACACAACGGATGAATAACACAATAACGGCTCGTAAACGAAAACGCGTCCGCGCAGCTTGACAGTTGGGAAACGACTCGGCTGACAATCATTGTTTATCAACATTCTTGTCAACGGGATCCGGACAACGGCAGGGCCGTAACGACTCGGGCGCGCGCGTAACACTATATTTTTATATAGCAACTACATTATAATAATAATTATCATATTTATTCTTATATTTATTATTATATTTATTATTATATTTATTCTTATTTTGATAATTTATTTTTAACTAGAAAGACTGCATTAATTTTTTATTTTTATAATTAATTTTAATTGAATTTTAAATTATTTAAAATATTATTTTATAGATAACTATAAAACAGCGCAACAGAAAGCTAACAAAGCAAGAGATACGAATAATCTTTCCTCCAATAATGAAAAATTAAAAGATAAATGTAAACGTAATAACAAAATAGGAAATAGGAACAAAAATAGGAAAAGCTAAAACAAATCTGATAATGAATACGAATTATCTTCTGAAACAGAAATATTTTCGTCGGATGATGTAACGTATTCTGATATCCCAATTGAATAAATTGAATCAAGCGATAGAAAGTAAAAAATAAAATAATTGTATATTATATTCATATTTTGTAATAAAAAATACATTAAAAATATTTTTAGAAAAATATTTATAGTGAAGATAATTAATAAATTAGAAAATATTAAAATACGTAGAATAACTTTAAAATTCTATTTACACTTTTTCTTGATATACTCTAATTTAATATTTATTGTAGTTATTAATTATTAATTAATTATAGTAATGAATTTATAATTAATTAATTTAAAAATATATAATTATTAATAAAATGCGCGAAAAAAGATATAATTTACATTTCTCTTTTAGGAATGAGAATAGAAAATAATAATAGAATAATAAGTTCAGAATATAATAATAATAAGTTCAGAAATGCTACTAATACTACTTCTGGTACTACTTCTACTTCTAACACTGTAGTAAAAACTGCATTAATACATCATAAACTTGATTCGAATTTAGAAACAAATATTAGTGAGAAAGATATATTTCCGCTTATTTGTGACATTCCATAATTGAATATACACCTATATATATATATATATATATTAAATATAAATAAATAAATAGAATCTTGAAATTACATAGATATCAAATTACAAAGAAAATAATAATTAAGTAATTATACACACACATATATAGGGTGATTCATTTTAATCTTAACAGGCAAATATTTTGAAAAATGTGAGATACGAAAAAATGTTTCAGATAGAAGTTATATGGTTTCAAAGGAGACATAAGATGGTGTCATTAATTTGGCATTAAATAGTCACTCGAAGGTCACGTGAAGGTCACCCTCAATTTTTTAAATGGAACTGCCTATTTTTTATTACATATACTTGTAGCTTATCTCGAGAGCTTTCCAAAACACTATAATTAAGTTAGTTTTCATTAAGTACTTTCCGAGTTATGAGGCTTGAAATCGTTTCTTAATTTTACATAAATCGCAAAATCCTATTCCAAGAAAGGCATGTTAATTCGATTCTCGAATGTATCGGTTTATCTCGAAAATCTCGAAATGTATTGTTGCCTCTTTTCCGTCGCTCTGATTGGTTTTTATGGTGTTGCATGTTTTGTGTTATTTGTCATTTGACATCGCGGTTATATTGACAGTGCAATACGAAGAATTGATAAATCAATAAGAGGAAATAATTACGAAGAGGAATTTTTAAGAGTGCAAACTTCGAAAGATACGTGGTAAGTATAATAATACTTTATATATAAAAAATGTGTTGCACATATATGTATGTATATATATATATATATATATATATATTATATATTTATATATATATATATACACTTTATAACGCTATTTAAATTCTGTTATATTAATGACACCAATTTATTTTTAACTTATTTACTTTTAATTTATTCTTATTTGTAACTTAATTACATTTAATTATATATTTTTTAAATATATACATATATATATAATTATTGTCCTGTTATATAATCATATACAGGTTAATTTAATTATCTTAATTACAGGTCACAGTCATGAATCTTTCAGACCTTTCAACCTATCATCTTTGATACTGTAAATAAAGATTGTTTTTGAATTGATCTGTGAGAAAATTAATAAGTATTTCCATCTTAAAAATCAGGTAAAAAAAGTAAAAAATATTATGTATATAATAATAATAATAATAATAATAATAATAATAATCTCTTAATAATAATCATAATAACCTCTTCTTTTTTAAATTAAAAGAAAAAAATATATATATACAATATAGGATGAGCCGCTTAAGACCCGATCATACCAATAACTCTTATAAGAGATAGAAACGTTTTTTTACGATGTGTGGCTGTAATTTACATTACTTCATTTAAGCTACAAAGGTTAGTCTATAATAATTTAAACTACAAGTTCAAAATAGTATGCTACTTTATTGTAATCTGTTACTTTATTTAAAGTAGTAAATCGATCACTATTATGATGATCAATTTATACAGTATTTTGCTTTGGATGGTTATTATTTTAAACCTGTAATTTGAATTATTGTAGACTAACCTTTGTAGCTTAAATGAAGTAACATAAATTATGGTCACACATCAAACATAAATAATAATATTTCGATTTGATTCAATTAATAAAACCGCGAATATTTTGTTTTGGATAAATATTCATAAATTTTCATTTAAAAAAATCTCCGAAGCATCTCCACTTGGGAGAAAGCGTTTATCTCCGCAAGATATCTTCTTCAATATCAATTTTAATTTTAAGTATTTCTTCAAAATTGTAGGAGTCATTTGGCTGGCCGATTTTAAATATCCTGTATACACACAAAGTGTTTAGTATAACTGTTCGCATAATTTTTGTGACGTTCTCAATAGTTAAAAAAATTTATATAATAAAAATTTATCTGTTTCATGCAAGCTTTCATATACAGTAAAAAAATTTTCTTTTGGGAATTAAAAATATTTTAAATCTTAAGAAAAATAATTTTAATATAATATATATTTAGCAATTTATTTCTACTAAATATATAAATAAAAATAAATAAATTATAAATTTTATTATCATTTTTATTATCCAGTACATAATCTTACAGATTAATTTAATTATTTTAATTACAGGTTAACATTTTTTGAATTTATTTTACAACATCTTGGATCACGAGAAAATTAACAAGAGCTTCTATCTTCGAAATCAGGTGAAATGAAAAATTAAAAAAAAATATAATATTTAATTTAATATATTTTAGAAGAATAAAATTTGATTTTGCTTTTGCATTCCTAATAATCTCTTCCTTTTTAAATTAGAAAAGAATATATATACATATATAATAGGATGAGCCACTTAAGATCCAACCGTAACTTCAGTTTAGGTTTAGAAGACAGGGAAAAACGCTTGAAATAAAAGAATTGTGTATTGAGAGGAATATTTTGTGAAGATGAACATTTTTTCTCAGATGGAATTGCTTAGAAAATTTAAAGATCATCCTTACTTTTTTCAATAGAACCATGCAAAAAAATGAAAATTTATGAATGTTTTCGAAACAGAATATTCACGATTTTATTAATCGAATCAAACTGAAATATTATTATTTATATTTGATATACTGTGATCTGTTACTTATTCATTTAATTTTCATTTAAGCTACAAAGGTTAGTCAATAATTTAAATTACAGATGTTCAAAATGATAATCTACTTAGACGGATCTATGGACTGTTACCATTTTTAACATCTGTAGTTTCAATTTTTGACTAACTTTTGCAGCTTAAATAAAGTAACATAGATCACGCGGTCACATCAAATAAATAATAACATTTCGGTTTGATTCAATTAAAAACCGCAAATATTTTGTTTTGAAAAAGCATTCATAAATTTTCCTTTTTTAATTTCATTGTTATTTTTAATATCTAATTTAATATCTAATATCTGATTATTGAAATTGTTCTGGAAAATACTTCAATCGTAGATGTTTCGAAGATGCATGGACTCATTCAAAAAATAAAAATGACTCAAATTTTTTAAACATTTTGGGAAAAATATTTAATTCCGCAAGATATCTTTTTTGATAATTTTTATTTTAAGCATTTTTTAAAAATTGTAGAAATCAGTCAGGTGGCCGAACTTAAGTATCCTGTGTACTGTATACATACATATAAATGCATATACAGAGTATTCAATGTAACTGTTCACACAATTTTTATGATGTTTATAATTGTGAAAATTAATTCGTTTTATACAAGCTATACAATATCGTGTACAATAAAAAAATTTAGAAACAAATTTTTTTTATAGTATATAGAAATGAAACTGCTGTCACGGTCTCATTTGCTCATATTGTTTCATTTTATGCGAATGTTTATTCTATTACAATAACAAAGAATTACATTGCTTGAAAAGGACTCAAAGGAAGAGTCGAAATGTCGTAATAAAATTTATTCAATAAACTGCCAGTTGGTTGACAAATAATTCTCAATTGTTATTTATTACTGGCGACAATAAGAAGTCCTTCTTAACCCGTTAAGCCCTGAATGGCATAATTTTGACGATCAAGTTTGAATTAATACCCTACACTAAAATCGAGCCAAAAAAATTTTAAAATCACTGTACCCTATGTTTTCGAGGGTGCTCTTTCGAATGGTGATGGTTAGAAATCGGAAAAAAAAAATTTAAGCATGGAAAAATCGAAAATAAAAAAAAAAACGTGTTTTTTCGGCCCGATTTTTTTTTTAAACTATTTTTCGGCCTCTGTACATTTTTTTACACGTCTCAAACTGGTTTAGATGGTGGAATAAATATCTGAAGTTTAATTTGGTACGGTCAGATATGTCTTAAAAATTTTTTGGTGAAGCAAAATGGCGGTCAGAGTGAGAAATTTTCTTTTTCAACTTGACGAATTTTTTTCTCGAAAACTATAGACTTTTGCCAAAAACTCCTAAGAACAAAAATGTCTTAAAATTACTCAAGAAACACGCACAAATTTTTTCAGAATTTTTTGAGACAATTTTTTGATTTTCTGAAAACTCGGAAAATCCATTTTCCAAAAATTTCGCAAAAAATTCTGAAAAAATTTGTGCGTGATCCTTGACTAATTTTAAGACTTTTTTTGTTCTTATAAAGCAAAAAATGGTCAATTTTAGATTTTTTCACTTTTAGCATCACCCAGGATCAACAACGTGGACGTAGCGAAAACATGATCCCTTTGGGGTGCTTGATTTTCGTGAGTCCCCTTGCCTCTCACGTTTCGGGGTGCTTGATTTTCATGAGTCCCCTTGCCTGTACAACTCACTAGTTCAGTGAAATAAATATAAATCACTACTTTATTTGCAAAAATATATACATGAGTATATATATGTATATCAAGTAAAAACTATGTTTAGAGTAGATTTTGAAGCTAGATTTTTTTCTCGAATAGTATTGACTTTAGCAAAAAATTCCTAAGAACAAAAAAGTCTTAAAATTAGTCAAGGATCACGCACAAATTTTTTCAGAGTTTTTTGCGAAATTTTTGGAAAATTGGATTTTCCGAGTTTTCAGAAAATCAAAAAATTGTCTCAAAAAATTCTGAAAAAATTTGTGCGTGTTTCTTGACTAATTTTAAGACATTTTTGTTCTTAGGAGTTTTTGGCAAAAGTCTATAGTTTTCGAGAAAAAAATTCGTCAAGTTGAAAAAGAAAATTTCTCACTCTGACCGCCATTTTGCTTCACCAAAAAATTTTTAAGACATCTGACCGTACCAAATTAAACTTCAGACATTTATTCCACCATCTAAACCAGTTTGAGACGTGTAAAAAAATGTACAGAGGCCGAAAAATAGTTAAAAAAAAAAAAATCGGGCCGAAAAAACGTTTTTTTTTATTTTCGATTTTTCCATGCTTAAATTTTTTTTTCCGATTTCTAACCATCACCATTCGAAAGAGCACCCTCGAAAACATAGGGTACAGTGATTTTAAAATTTTTTTGGCTCGATTTTAGTGTAGGGTATTAATTCAAACTTGATCGTCAAAATTATGCCATTCAGGGCTTAACGGGTTAAATAGCCCCATAAATAAAAATCTGGAGATGTGAGATCAGGTGAGCAAAGAGGCCAATTAACTGGACCTCCTCGTCCGATCCATCTCTCATTATAATTTTCATTTAAAAAGTCCTGTACGATTCGTGCAAAATGTGGTGCTGCACCATCGTACTGAAACCACATTCTTCGTCTTGTTTCTAAATCAACATTTTCCAATAATTTTGGCAACCGATCTCTTATCAACTCCAAGTAGCTTTCTCTATCAACATTTCGCTCAAAAAAGTAAGGACCAATTAAATATCCATTTACAATCCCACACCATACCATAAGGCTCCAACGATTCTGATGGTCTACAGATCGATGCCAGTGAGGATTCTCGTCTAACCAATAATGGCAATTGTGCCTATTCAGTTGTCCGTCACTATAAAATGTAGCCTCATCTGAAAAAAGCACAAACCTGAAAAAATCTGGATTATTTTCTATCATCTGCAAAGCCCATTGGCAAAATTCAATACGCAGTTGAATATGACGTTGCTTTAATTGTTGCACTAACGTTATGTGATAAGCATGATATCTAAGGACTTTTACGATTCTTAAAAATGTTTTTCTTGGTATACCAATTTCTTTTTCAACTTGGCGACTACTGATATGAGGGTCAAGATAAACAGCTGCAAGAATAGTTACAACACGAGGATCATTTTCGTTGTACTCGTGGCGCCTACGTTGGCGAGTAAGATGTCCATCACGAGCTCTTCCAGTTAAACTGCGTATTGTCATATCACTAGGGTGTCTTCTATCTGGAAAGCGTTCAGCATAACGCCTTGCTGCAGCACGATAATTGTTATTACATTCTCCTAAAACCATTATCATATCAACAATTTGATTGGGAGTATAGTCAGTCATTTTTAGGACTTTACTAAATTTCCATACGACTGAGATAATGAAATGTTAATCGAAATTAAACAGACACAAAAAATGAGAAATATCGAATAATTACCGACACGTATTTTGAATGTACACACTGATAGAAAAAGTTCGGTATTCCAGCGAATAATTCGGTAGCGCAGCGAAATTTCGATACTAGTTTTGGGTCAGCGAAAGTTGCCGCTTCTGCAGCCAATTGAATTGGCCAATGGCTACAATATGCTACAATATGCATTTTCAAAGGCGTTTAACTTTGTGCCTTGAAGCAAATGGAGGCAACTTCGAACATTTGCTTCGTGGTTAAAGTTATAATCGTAACGATAGTGAGAGGCAAGGGGACTCACTTTAATCAAGCACCCCAAAGGAAACAGAACTTGCTACGTCCACGTCGTTGTTTCCGGGTAACGCTAAAAGTAAAGTTAACTCATGTAAAGCAACAGCTACTAAGAGCTTGTGGAATAAGAAACACTAAATGGCCTTTTTATGTTATGAAAAACATTAAAACGTTAAATTTTTCATTTTTTCTTGATTCGGTATCAAAAATAAAGTTTCTTGTTAATAAAACCACTCTGTTCTTTAAATGACCTTGAAAAATAACATCAAGGTCAACATTGTTGAGGTTGTTGTCACATTCCAGTTCGATCTTTCTTATAAAGGTACCTTCACAACGTTTATTCCGCCAGAAAATTTAAATAAACAGCTACCAGGCAGTTATTTAGCATTTGACCTTAAATTGACCTTCTCGAGGTCACGAAAAAAACTTCAAAATATCATTTCGGACGTAAAATTTTCCGCTCTTTTCGAATCCGGTGTCAGAAATAGGGGTTCCCATTTTAAAAAACCACTCTGACCTTCAAATAACCTTGAAAAGTAGTCTCAAGGTCAAAGCTAGTTACACAGATAGGTGACCCCCATTATCTTGAACAACTTTTGTCTGAATCATTTTTCCGTATCTGTCTTAGGTACAAAGAAATTTGGGTGCATAGATTAAAATGGCCCACCCTGTATATAAAGTTTCACAAACAACAATAACAGTGCGTTATTTGCAAAACGAAAAATGTATACGAGAAATATTATTAGGCATAAAAAGATGTAGAGTTAGACCATATATTGCATATTTTTTTCTATTTACTTGCTTTGTTTATCATGATTTTGATACATGTACTTCATTTTTCAGATTGAAAATTTCTAGATTTAGGCGTTTTATAATTATAAAAACTTATTTATTTTTACAATTTATATATTTTCATACATTAAAAAAGAAATAAAAGATTTTATTATTTTATTATTATATAAAATTACAAAATAATCATTAATGAAAAAATAAGAGATTTTTTTATTCTATTATTATTTAAAATTAAAAAAATAATTTTATTTCCCATAAATAAAATACATTTAATTCTTTTCGAAAATAAAGAATGAAATGATAATATTTTCTTTCATATACTTGAATATTAATTAAGTTTATTAATATATATTATTTAGTCATGAAAGTAACCAAACCTGGAAAATAAGAATACAGTCCTTTGCTTATTCAACACATTTTATAAGCCAGAAGCGGTCTACTCGTGGGCTGGCATTTTTTTCTTATATTTAGCCAGAGGCGGTCTACTCGTGGGCTGGCATTTTTTCCTAATATTTAGCCAGAGGCGGTCTACTCGTGGGCTGGCATTTTTTCCTAATATTTAGCCAGAGGCGGTCTACTCGTGGGCTGGCATCTTTTCCTAATATAAAGCCAGAGGCGGTCTACTCGTGGGCTGGCATCTTTTCCTAATATAAAGCCAGAGGCGGTCTACTCGTGGGCTGGCATCTTTTCCTATTATTTAAAGCCAGAGGCGGTCTACTCGTGGGCTGGCATCTTTTCCTAATATTTAAAGCCAGAGGCGGTCTACTCGTGGGCTGGCATCTTTTCCTAATATTTATAGCCAGAGGCGGTCTATTCGTGTGCTGGTTATTTAATAAATTTAATCCAGAGGCGATCTATTCGTGTGCCGGTTATTTAAAAAAATATATCCAGAGGCGAACTATTCGTGTGCTGGTTATTTAATAAATTTAATCCAGAGGCGATCTATTCGTGTGCCGGTTATTTAAAAAAATATATCCAGAGGCGAACTATTCGTGTGCTGGTTATTTAATAAATTTAATCCAGAGGCGATCTATTCGTGTGCTGGTTATTTAATAAATTTAATCCAGAGGCGATCTATTCGTGTGCTGGTTATTTAATAAATTTAATCCAGAGGCGATCTATTCGTGTGCCAGTTATTTAAAAAAATATATCCAGAGGCGAACTATTCGTGTGCTGATTATTTAATAAATTTAATCCAGAGGCGAACTATTCGTGTGCTGGTTATTTAATAAATTTAATCCAGAGGCGAACTATTCGTGTGCTGGTTATTTAATAAATTTAATCCAGAGGCGAACTATTCGTGTGCTGGTTATTTAATAAATTTAATCCAGAGGCGAACTATTCGTGTGCTGGTTATTAAAAAAAATGTAATGCGATTTGCATGTACGCTTTGGTTTTTTGAAAAAAATGATTTGTATGTTGTCTAAACATGATCTATCGTGTCATAGTTATCCGCGTAAAAAACAGTATATGAATTTGCAAAATAGTGTATTATTAACTCTAAAAAACTACTGTAAAAAACCTCTCTCCAAAATAGGATTATTTTAATCTACAAAATAGTTATTTTAATCTGCACAAAATAGTGTTATTTTAAACCGTAAAAAACTGTTCTACAAATTATTTTAATTTTGTGTAAAATATATCCTACAAAAATAATGATATCAAAAAAATTGTGCTAAGTGAAAATAAAAACTTATAAAAATATTTTAACCAAAAAAAGTTATACAAAATAGTTGTTTTAATTTTCTACATTATATCCTAGAAAAATAATGATATCCAAAAATTACGCTAATTGAAAATAAAAACTTAAAATATTTTAACTAAAAAGATTGTACAAAATAATTGTTTTAATTTCTTACAAATAATATTAAAAAGTTGCGCCGACTAAATAAAAATTTTCACTATAAAATATACATTTCTTTTTTATTTCCAATATTAAAAGGAAAATGATATTAAATGAATTGTAATATATCTATTATAAAAAATCGTTGAAAATATGAACAATCATATACATTGCAATAATCATATGCATATATCCTGAAGTTTAATAAAAAAGAAAATGATAATACAAAATACAAAATTAAAAATTATTAAAAAAATTAAAAATTAGAAATTAATAAAAAAAAATAAAAATTTATATAAAAATTAAAAATTAATACATATAAAAAAATTTTAGTTAAAAAACTTAGCGCTGCTACGCTGAATAATGTGCTACTGAAATTAGCAGCGCTAAGTTTTTTAACTAAAATTTTTTTATATGTATTAATTTTTAATTTTTATATAAATTTTTATTTTTTTTTATTAATTTCTAATTTTTAATTTTTTTAATAATTTTTAATTTTGTATTTTGTATTATCATTTTCTTTTTTATTAAACTTCAGGATATATGCATATGATTATTGCAATGTATATGATTGTTCATATTTTCAACGATTTTTTATAATAGATATATTACAATTCATTTAATATCATTTTCCTTTTAATATTGGAAATAAAAAAGAAATGTATATTTTATAGTGAAAATTTTTATTTAGTCGGCGCAACTTTTTAATATTATTTGTAAGAAATTAAAACAATTATTTTGTACAATCTTTTTTAGTTAAAATATTTTAAGTTTTTATTTTCAATTAGCGTAATTTTTGGATATCATTATTTTTCTAGGATATAATGTAGAAAATTAAAACAACTATTTTGTATAACTTTTTTTGGTTAAAATATTTTTATAAGTTTTTATTTTCACTTAGCACAATTTTTTTGATATCATTATTTTTGTAGGATATATTTTACACAAAATTAAAATAATTTGTAGAACAGTTTTTTACGGTTTAAAATAACACTATTTTGTGCAGATTAAAATAACTATTTTGTAGATTAAAATAATCCTATTTTGGAGAGAGGTTTTTTACAGTAGTTTTTTAGAGTTAATAATACACTATTTTGCAAATTCATATACTGTTTTTTACGCGGACTTAGCACTTTTTTTTACCTTTTTTTTAAAAGGGTAATTTTTTTAGGGATATCACTCTTTTTTGTACTATATATAATACATGCATCTTTAAGAATAACTTGGTTCGTTGAAAAAGAGTTTCATAATTTCCTAAATATAATTCTTGCTATTTTTCAACGAACCAAGTTATTCTTAATAAAGATGCATGTGTTATACGTTATCTTACATTTGCAATAATGATTTAAGAGCATATGTATATATTAATGCAGATAGAATTCAATATTATTAATCTAATTTAAATATTGCAGGAAGAGTTTGCTTATAATGAAGTTTACATAAAGAAGTGTCTATATACTTTGTGAATAGTTCAGTCAAGTGAGAAATAAATCATTACTACGTATGCTCTTGAATCATTATTGCGTATGCAAGATAATGTACTCGTTGAAAACTAGCAAGAATCTTCACAAATAACTTGGTTCGATGAAATCTTTTTCAACGAATCAAGTTATTCTTAAAGATACACGTATTACAAAAGTTATCTTGCATATGCAATAATTATCCAAGAACATGTGTTTTAATGATTTATTTCTTACCTGATTGAACTATGCACAAAGTATATAGCCACTTCTTTATGTAAACTTCTTTATAAGCAAACTCTTCCTGCAATATTTAAATTAGATTAATAGTATTAAACTCTGTCTGCATTAATATATACATATGCTCTTAAATTATTATTGCATATGCAAGATAACTTTTGTAATACCTGCATCTTTAAGAATAACTTGGTTCGTTGAAAAAGATTTCATCGAACCAAGTTATTTGTGAAGATTTTTGCTAGTTTTCAATGAGTACATTATCTTGCATACGCAATAATGATTCAAGAGCATACATAGTAATGATTTATTTCTCACTTGACTGAACTATTCACAAAGTATATAGACACTTCTTTATGTAAACTTCTTTATAAGCAAACCCTTCCTGCAATATTTAAATTAGATTAATAATGTTGAATTCTATCTGCATTAATATATACATGTGCTCTTAAATCATTATTGCAAATGTAAGATAACGTATAACACATGCATCTTTATTAAGAATAACTTGGTTCGTTGAAAAATAGCAAGAATTATATTTAGGAAATTATGAAACTCTTTTTCAACAAACCAAGTTATTCTTAAAGATGCATGTATTATATATTTTATCTTGCATACGCAATAATGATTTAAGAACATATGTACTAATACAGATAGGATTCAACATTATTAATCTAATTTAAATACTGCAAGAACAGTTTGCGTGTAAAGAAGCTTATATTATGAAGAAGTGACTATATATATATATACTTTCTGAATTATTGCACACGCAAGATAACTTATTTTATATAATACATGCATCTTTATAAATAAGTTGGTTCGTTGAAAACTAGCAAGAATTGTATATAAGTATATTCAAGTGTATATAAATAAATATATTTATTTATATATAATTGAATGTACCTAAATAAATACAATTTTTGCTAGTTTTCAACGCATCAAGTTATTTGTAAAGATTATATCAGTTATCTCTGCATATGCAATAATGATTTATTTATTTCTTACCTGATTAAACTATTAATTATTAATTAATCTATACGCGAGCCGGACAGTTGTTGATATTATATAATTACCTGAAGTGACACACTTAACCTTTTACAGCATATTTATAAGCACCGTTAACGCCATCTTCTGGCGAATGCGTCAAACGTACATTTTAAGAATTGTGCGCATGCGCATTGGAGATTTGAGCGTTGACCAGGGAGACGTTTCTTAAATGAAAATTTTCATATTTCGACTTTGCGTCGTAATAGCTCCGTTTCTAGAGCACGTAGCGCAAAAACAAAAACACTTTTATTATATAATTTAAACCCAAGCTATCGATTGAATCTAGTAAAAACTCGATCCGTTCAGCGTATATATGAGAAATGAAAATATCAAGTACGCTCAACTATCCGACTCGCGTAAAGATACACGGAGCGCGTCTTGTTGCTGCGCGGACTTAGCACAAGACACTACCGTGTCTCTTGATAATTTTCAGTAATAATTTTATAAGCTAAGGACTGTACTTATTTTTCAGATTTTATTTTTGTTCAGGATTACGTAAAGAGATAAAGTAAATGACATCTTATTTTTTATATAATAACAATATTATACAAAATATTAATCCATTTATTTTTTTACAGGCGACAGTTATTAAAACAGATTAAAGAGACAAATGACTCCAGGAGCATGAAGGGTACTAGCGATAAATCCATCGATTTTGAGAAGTCGGTAGAATCTCCTCCCGATATGATGGATTCAAAAGTTAGTACCCAAACAATGCAATGCCTGGAGTCAACTTCAGATACAGGTATGTGTAGCTATCAAAATGTCCAACTTTGCGAAGATAATTTTCTTATCGATAATGGCCCTCTGGATACAAATCGTATTCAGGAAAGCATGCCCGAAGGCCGTCGCATTGTCGACATCTCTTTTATGTGGAATGAAATCCACAGAACATTTGATAATCATGCGCGAGGAATAGAGTGCCAATTTAAAGATTGGAAACTCATAAATTCTCGTCGTAATGGATTAATGACGCAGTTGTTCTTCAAATGCCAAATGTGCAATTATGAAGCCAATATCTGGTCAGAACCCACAGAGCCGGAAACATTGGACGTTAATACGGCTGCTGTAGCAGGAACTATCACAGTTGGAATTGGTTTTACCCAATTGGAAGAGCTGTGTGCAGCTATAAATATTCCATGTATGTCCGATAAAACTTATATCAAATATCGAGAAAAGGTAATCGATGATTTTGAGACAACAGCTATGGAAAATATGAAAATAGCTGGCGAAGTTGAAAAGCAACTCGCTCTCGAAAGAAAAGAAACAATAAATGGTATTCCGTATATAACTGTTATAGCGGATGGTAGTTGGATGAAGAGATCGTACGGCAACGCGTACGATTCTCTTTCCGGCGTTGGTGCAATAATTGGTTACCGCACAAAAAAGATTCTTTTTGTCGGTGTACGCAATAAATTTTGCACGATATGTGATGTGGCGGAAAGAAATAGAATCGAACCAAGACACCATAAATGTTACAAAAATTTCGATCGTAACGCAAGCTCCACAAGTATGGAGAGCGACGCCATAGCAGAAGGCTTTAAAAGTAGCCTGGAAATGCATGGAATGATCTATAGAACAATTATTGCCGATGGTGATAGCAGCGTATATCAGACCATCGTTGATAGCAGACCATATCGCAAACAAATGATTACCGTGAAAAAAATTGAATGTACAAATCATTTGCTTCGCAATCTCTGCAAAAAGTTGAGGATTGTAGCAGAAACAACTCAGCAAAAAATGCAAAGAAAGCGTGGTTTCGTCTATCTACGAAATGTTGTAAAAAACAACATTTTGAAGATATGAAAAGAAGTGATAAAAGCAATCGATTTACGAGGAAAAGAAGAGCAACCTGATCATTATAAGGCTATGGAATTGCAAAAAGATATATTAAATATTCCTAGCCATATATTTGGTGAACATAAACGATGTAAAGAACGCGATCGTATTTGTGACTGTGCTGACAAAATGGAGAAAAATTATGTACCGTTTCTCAAGTTGCACGGTCTTTATCAAAAAGTAGAGAGTGCTATGATATACTTAAGCGCTTATTCTGATAGCTTGTTGCTGAAATTAACCAATAATCCTGCAGAATCGTTCAACTCAATAATCTGCAAAGAAATTGGTGGAAAGCGCATCAATTTTGGTAATCGAGGCTCCTATAATGCTAGAATTGCGGGGGCAGTTGTGCAATATAATACACAACAAGTTCTCACGCAAGTGCATCAAAATATATGTAAAAGTGTTCCTCCCATTATCGAGACTTTGGAAAAGCGACGACAAGCAAAAGTTGCAAGAACCAGAGAATCTCGAGAAATGAATGGAAGGCAAAAAAAGTTTAAGCGGGAATCAGGAACAGATTGTCATTATGGCCCGCAATCACAAAAACCGGATCTCCCACTTGATGTTTTTGAGCAACTTCGACAAAATCATTTGGAAAAGTTGCTTGAAAATGCCAAAAATTGGAGACAAATTGAACGTGATACAATGGAGCAAAGTGAATCTGATTTGTGGCACTCATTGAGACAGGAAATGTTGACGGCGTCTAATTTTGGAATCGTATGTCGCATGAGACCGACAACGTCTTGCGCCGCAATTGTAAAAAATATTTTATTTCCTCCTTCAATCGATACCGCGGCTATGAAATATGGTCGCGAAAAAGAAAATATTGCGAAAACAGAATTGGCCATAACATTAAAAAAGGAGATTAAAACTTGCGGATTATTCATTGACATTGAAAATCCATGCTTAGGTGCTTCTCCTGATGGACTCATTGATAAAGATGGTCTGGTAGAAATAAAATGTCCTCTGTCAGCTGAGCATTTAACAGAGAGATTATTGTATTTTCGCTGTATGGACGCCAAAAAGCATGAAAATAGTACGTGTTAATAGGGACAATGTATTTTGGAATAATAAAATGCTGCCCTTTTTAACACGTTTCTATTATGATTGCATGCTTCCAGAAATCTTGGATAGTCGGCATAATAGACATATGCCAATTAGAAATCCAAGATACATAATTGAAGCTCAACAAGAAGCAGCGAAAAAAATTATTAAGCGAAAAAGTCTTGGACAATGTAATTCAGAAGACGAAAACATTATCCAAAAAGATGAATGTTTCGAATCTGAAATAAATGTTTCCAATATTTTAGCAATGGAAGCAACCATTGTTACTGCTCCGAGTGCAGAACAAGATGACGATTGCATCGTTGTTAGTTACTCCAAAAATAGAGAACTAACTGAAGACGATGTAGCAAAGCAAAGAGAATTTTTAGATAATTCAGTTGCTCCTTTATATGTAGTAAAGGATAATGTTTTACCTATAGGTAGCAAAATAAATGACGAATCATTAGACCTACTATTACGCGTTATAAGAGATGATTCTCATTTTGAAACACAAAGTGTGCTATATTTGGAATATCCTCATATAATTGTAGCAAGTCGTAGCGACAAAAGCTTACAAATTATTGGAGGAAATTGTAGTGATCATTGGCGATGTATTTTTTGTGACGGCACCAAACTTCGAGTGTACGATAGTTTACCTGGTTGTACATACGATAAATTGGTGCCTAAAGAAAAAAATTATATTCATCGCCGTTATCCACAAATAAATAAAAATAATATAATATTTGAAAAGGTTCAAGCACAACCTGATGGTATATCCTGTGGAATTTATGCTGCAGCTTTCGCTACAACTATAGCCTTAGGAGGAAATCCTTGTAAGGAGAAATATTCCACTAATGTGAAATATATGAGGCAACATTTTTTTAAAATTGTAGCAGAAAATAGACTGTCGCCTTTTCCAAAATGAATATCGTTGGAAAAAGACGTCAATGCAAATATCTCGTTTGCATATATCGGAGAGACGAAAAAAATACATATATAATGGTTGCGTCTCACGGGAATGGGCGATGGAGGGGCCCATTCTATTCTCGATATAAATATATTATTTCGAGGCAACAAATGTATTGTGAATATTTGTAAATATTATTTGTAAATTTTACAAATATACAATAATGCGCTGCGACATTCTGTATATACAATAAAAAGGATATTTGCGTATAACTTTTTTAACAAATTACAAATTATGCACGACTCGTTTACTAATCGATATAATCAAAAGCTAATAATATTAAATGTGCAAGTTATTTGAAGTAATATTTGTAAAATTTACAAATAATATTTATAAATATATTCCCAATATGATTTTATTATACATATCAGTATTTTGACAATATATATATTTTTTTACATTTTTCATATATTTTTACATATTTTATATATTTTATATATATATATATATATATATATATATATATATATATATATAATTATATTTTTATTATATATATAAAGACATAACTAATGAGAGCAATAGTAGAATTGTACAATATGTATGCAATAAAGACAGATCTATGCTCTAAAATCGTTGCTTGTACGAGACGATAGAGCAGTGAAAATGCAACATATTTTTTGTTCCAATAAACACAATTAAACACAATGTAAAGAAAAGCTTTCACATTGCTCTTTGTAAAATATGCATGTCTTTTTATTCTAGACAATACTGTCGGTAACATAACTATAAGTGTTGGTAATGTACCGACACTTTTAGTTATGTTAAAATGAGGGCGCCTACCCATCGGAGTTCGGCTGCGACTCCGGCATCCTCTTAAAATTATTTCTATCATTTTTAAGTGAGGTCGAATTTAAGTGCGTGTCGAATCGTGCAGTGTCGAATCGTGCGTGTCGAATCGTGCGGTGTCGAATCGTGCGTGTCGAATCGTGCGGTGTCGAATCGTGCGTGTCGAATCGTGCGGTGTCGAATCGTGCGTGTCGAATCGTGCGGTGTCGAATCGTGCGTGTCGAATCGTGCGGTGTCGAATCGTGCGTGTCGAATCGTTCGGTGTCGAATCGTGCGTGTCGAATCGTGCGGTGTCGAATCGTGCAATGTGCGTGTCCAATCGTGCAGTGTCGAATCGTGCGGTGTCGAATCGTGCGGTGTCCAATCGAGCGGTGTCCAATAAAACGTGTCCAATAATGCGTGTCCAATCGAGCGGTGTCGAATAGTTACGTGTCCAAAAGGAGGTCACCCTGTTATGTATAGCTAGCTTCTTAATAAAGAAAGATTATTTTCGGAGACATTGAAAATAGTATATCGCGCGGTGGGATAATATTGTTGTACTACGAATATTGGCGATAATACATTGCGCGGTGGGATTATATAATAAGAGATATTGGCAATAGTATGTCGCGCGGTGAGATTATAATTAACAATAGGAATTATATTGATAATAATACGTAATGCGGTAGGATTGAGATTTATATGTTCATCGATGGGATTACAGTTTAAAGATTATAAAGGCAAATTTTGCGTGTTTGAATAAAAAATAAAATTTTTGTAGCGGGACGTAACAGTATTGAGTAACTATTGAATTATATTGCTTTTAATTTTTCCAATTTAACCACATTAAAAGAATCATTGGTTACATATTGATTGAATATATCACATGTAAGGAATTATTCAAAAATTGCTAAAAAGAAAAATATTATCTTATGTCGGAATGCGTAAGAATTAACCAATCACGATTGAGTATAAAAACAAGAATCTTAAATGTAAGATAATATAACAATTTTAAATATAAGAACAGAATATGAATACCAATCTAGGGTCTATATATTCTGTGTCTATGAATTTAAAGGGCTACAGTACAGAGTCATAGACTATATATCATAGGAAATTAATCAATCATATTTAATTCTTCTCACCTTCAACTGTGATTGGTTAATTTCTTATGGTTTATGGTCTACGAGTCTCTGTTGTAGATGGCTACACTCGTGGTGCATGGCTGAAATGCTTTTGTTGTAATATTGCTTTTGTCGTATTATGCTCATGTTAGATTTATAATTGGAAAAACGCATATCAAAATAAATTGCAAAGAGTAGTATTGCTCTTTATCAAATTTGCTCACTTTGTTAAAATAACACACAATATTTAAGTCTGAAAAGATGTCGTTTTATAGTTTACAGCAACGTTAGTAACTTCATGTTATATAAAATTTTGTACTGCATAAAAGGGATTATTATTGTATACAATTCTGTTTGTGTGATTTTATATTCTTATACAATCGGTACATAATGATGTTTTAGGAAGCATATTGCAGAATAAGTGTAAAAAATCTTACTGTATGGATTTAGATTGCGGTAATGTTCATATATACAAATACTGTTACAACTATCAAAATACTACATGCAGAGAAAAAGAGTGCCCATTTTTACACTGCACTAGTGTAGAACAATATCGCTACGAAATAACTGGAAAAGCAACAGAAAATTTAAAGAGAGAAGTCGGCCGAACCTTACAAAACACAGATATATGCAACGATTTCAAAAAGAACATTTGTCAACGAATTAAATGTAAGCTTCGTCATATCAGATTAGATACACAACCTTCACAATGTCCAATATGTCGAGGACAGATTATTCTATTGCACAATTCTTATATTATCTTATGCAAGGATTCTATAGAATCCTTTGGTGCTGCAATTTGCGGACATATACTTTGCTATAATTGTGCATTAAGATGTATAAGTAGGCACTCGAACGAAGAAGTAATTAAAATAGAATACCCGATGTGTAGATCCGAAAATATATACAAAAAATTAATGTGACCTTTGTTTTTCTTAATATTTTGTTCATATTAGTAACATGAGAAATCGTCATTTATATTTTTATATATTAATTACCTGTATTTATATATATTATTACCTGTGGTACCTTTTTTCCTAAATAGGGTAGAGTCAATAAGAGTTTGTATACTATAGTGCAATGAACAATCATGCTCACACACAAATAAAATATTTATTTTATAATTACAAAAGAACGGTTTGATCTTTCTTTAGACGTTTTCTTCTGTCTTTCTCTATAGCGTATTGAAAATATTATAATCGGATAAACCCTTGTCAAGCTATGCAAAATAAAAATAAGTAAACAAATGAATCAAAAATAAATTGAACGAATTGTGTTACGCGAAGCTAACAGAGTAAAATTTGTATTTATTAAATGCTTTATTTCTTAAATTACAACGCATTATTATTAATCAGTTTTCTTAAATAAATTCTTATTTTGTCTATAATTTATAATAGAACACAAGAAGAGTATAACACAAGAGTTACAACTTAAATATTTTCTAAGATCACTTCTTAATGTTAGGATCCTGTCTGAGTTAAATGGGAAATTATATAGTTTTAAATATTTGGAGTTTACAGATAACTTAAATAAATATGTGATATCAACATTCGAGAAATATTTTTGTGATATATTTATTAACCATTGACAAGTTTAAGAGGATGCCGGACCTTCCTGTTTTACTCATAAAATGTAGTAGACCGAAAACTTTTTATTAGTTGCACGGAATAATAAATACTTCTCCACGATTAAAGTACATATAAAAACAAACCGGGAACCTTCGGGTTTTATATCAAAAAACCAAGAAAATTGAAAAATTACAGTTTTTCTATCGGCTTCTAGCGTCAAGTCGTAACAATATTTGCTTAATATAAAAGTTTTGCAGTTTGTATGTGCAAAATAAGATAGCTTCCCGGAAGAGATTGCATGAAGGAATATAAGTGAACTTTCAGAAATGAGTTTAGAAGCCTAATAAAAAAGGTTTCGGTTAATTAGACTTTCGTGCATATGTGTGTGTGCGACATCGAGGCACGAGAGTAAAACAGGCCCGTAGATTAGTTGCTCGATATCGAGACAGACGGCGCTAGAATCGGTTTGTGTGACAAGGAGAGACAATCTCGTACCATCCTTCTCTTCCATTTCGCGTGTAATAGTATACGTCAGTATACATGTATGCGCACACTAAGGCATTATACTCTTGCGTTTTCTTTCTCGTATTGCGCGTCATAGATACTCGCTGTCGCGCAGCGCCGTAACAATCGTACGCGTAACAAGCTGCGTGAAAACAGCGTTACAACGTGTTACGTGGAAAATATTCTATGTAAGTTATATATACAATATATATACAATATATATATATACAGGGTGACCCATTTTAACTTAGGCAGCCAAATAACTCGAAAACTAAGCCCAGCAAACAAAAATGTTTCAGACAAAAGTTGTATGGTTTCGAGGGGGCCATAAGATGGTACCATTGGTTTGACCTTGAAGAGTCATTTGAAGGTCACGTGAAAGTCACTTCAATTTTTTTAAATGGAACACCCTATATATTTTTGCACATTCTTGTAGTTTATCTTGAGAGCTTTCCAAAACACTATAACTAAGTACCTTTTCGTTAAGTACTTTTTGAGTTATGAGGCTTGAAATAATTTCTTTATTTTACATAAACCGTAAAATATCTTGTAAAATATTCATTTTTCGATTATCTTACCTTAATACTTTTACGTACAAAATAATGAGAGGAATCAATTGGTGTAAAAAAAACACATAGTTGTTTTGAAGAAAAAATATGTAATTTGCAATTAACAATTCCATATTTTTTCTTAAAAATAACTATGTGTTTTCTTTACACCAATTGATTCCTTTCATTATTTTGTACATAAAAGTATTAAGGTAAGATAATCGAAAAATGAATATTTTACAAAATATTTTACGGTTTATGTAAAATTAAGAAATTATTTCAAGCCTCATAACTCAAAAAGTACTTAACGAAAAGGTAGTTAATTATAGTGTTTTGGAAAGCTCTCGAGATAAGCTACAAGAATGTGCAAAAATATATAGGGTGTTCCATTTAAAAAAATTGAAGTGACTTTCACGTGACCTTCAAATGACTCTTCAAGGTCAAACCAATGGTACCATCTTATGGCCCCCTCTAAACTATACAACTTTTGTCTGAAACATTTTTGTTTGCTGGGCTTAGTTTTCGAGTTATTTGGCTGCCTAAGTTAAAATGGGTCACCCTTATATATATATATATATATATATATATATATATATATATATATATACACGTACAAATTATATATTTTACTAGATGCAGTTTGCATATGCGCTCTAGTTATTAATTAAAAAAATATTTATTAAAAAATATTTATCCCAGAGGCGATTTATTCGTGGGCTGGTTGTTTTTAGAAATATTTCATACCAGATGCGGTTTGCATGTGCGATCTGGTTATTAAAATATTTATTTCAGAGGCGATCTATTCGTGAGCTGATTATTTTTTTTTAAATCTAGAGGCTATCTAATTCGTGTGCTGGTTATTCAAAAAAATCCAGAGGCGATTTATTCGTGGGCTGGTTGTTTTTAAAAATATTTTATATCAGATGCGGTTTGCATGTGCGCTCTGGTTATTAAAATATTTATGTTAGAGGCGATCTATTCATGAGCTGATTATTTTTTTTAAAAATCCAGAGGCGATCTAATTCGTGTGCTGGTTATTCAAAAAAATCCAGAGGCGATTTATTCGTGGGCTGGTTGTTTTTAAAAATATTTTATATCAGATGCGGTTTGCATGTGCGCTCTGGTTATTAAAATATTTATGTTAGAGGCGATCTATTCATGAGCTGATTATTTTTTTAAAAAATCCAGAGGCGATCTAATTCGTGTGCTGGTTTAAAAAAAAACCCAGAGGCGATTTAATTCGTGTGCTGGTTATTCAAAAAAATCCAGAGGCGATTTATTCGTGGGCTGGTTTTTAAAAATATTTTATACCAGATGCGGTTTGCATGTGCGCTCTGCTTATTAAAATATTTATGTCAGAGGCGATCTATTCGTGAGCTGATTATTTTTTTAAAAAATCCAGAGGCGATCTAATTCGTGTGCTGGTGTAAAAAAACCTAGAGGCGATTTAATTCGTGTGCTGGTTATTCAAAAGAATCCAGAGACGATTTATTCGTGGGCTGGTTGTTTTTAAAAATATTTTATTACCAGATGCGGTTTGCATGTGCGCTCTAGTTATTAAAATATTTATTTCAGAGGCGATATATTTGTGAGCTGATTATTCAAAAGAAAAAAACATCCAGAGGCGATTTAATTCGTGTGCTGGTTATTTGAAAAGTATTTCAAAGGCGATTTAATTCGTGTGCTGGTTATTCGAAAAGTCTTCCAGAGGCGATTTAATTCGTGTGCTGGTTATTCGAAAAGTCTTCCAGAGGCGATTTAATTCGTGTTCTGGTTATTCAAAAAAAATCCAGAGGCGATCTAATTTAATTTGTATGCTGGTTATTTAAAAAAAAATTCGAGAAGGGATCTTAATTTGTGTGCTGGTTACTAAAAATGTTTTACGTCAGATACGATTTGCATGTACATTCTGGTAGCGAAATTTAAACGAAATTTAATTCAGAGATCATAAAGACTGCCTCAACTAAAAGGCATATTTGATAAGAATAAAAATCCAGATGAGATGAATCATTGGACCGATTTTTACGCGTCATAAGAGATGATTCTTATTTTGAAAGCGTGCTATATTTAGATAATTCTTATATAATTGCAGCATGTCACATAGCGACAAAAGCTAACAAATTATTGGAGCAAATTATAGTGATTGCTGGCGATTTTTTTTGATGACACCAAGTTTCGAATGTACGATAGCCGGGTAGGCTGTACATATGATAAATTGGTGCCTAAAAAAAAAATTACTTTCATCGCCGTTGCCTACAAATAATATAATATTTAAAAAGCTTTAACAACCTGATAGCATATGCTGTGAAATTTATGCTGCAGCTTTCGCTACACTACTGTAAACTATAGCCTTAGAAGGAAATCCTTGTAAGGAAAAATATTTCAATAATGTGTAAAATGTATGAAGCAACATTTTTTTTAAAATTATAGCAGAAAATTAATTACTTTTTCCAAAATGGTAAATTATTCATATATCATATTTTACATTTATCATATCTGATCACGATATTCTAATGAATATCGTTAGAAAAAGACGCCTCAATCCCGTTTGCATATATCGGAGAGACGGAAAAAATACACATATTATGGTTGCGTCTCACGGGAATGGGCGATGAAGGGGCCCATTATATTATCGATATAAATCTATTATTTCGATGCTTTTTAGGCAAAGAATGTAATGTGAAAATATTTATAAATATTATTTATAAATTTTACGAATATACATTACATCAAACAATTTGCATAATACATATTGTTAGTTTTCGATTATATCGATTTAACAAACGTCGTACATAAATTGTAACTTGTAGAAAGTTATTATGCAAATATCCTTTTTATTGTATGTATACAGAATGTCGCAGAGTACTATATATAAGCGCTTGTGAGGAGCGCAGTAAATTGAACAAAAAGTCCCATAGCATTTTACGATTTTCGTAATAATAATAGAAATATTAAATAAAATCGGAAATATGTATCTGCGTGTGTGTGTAAGAGAAAAAGAGAGAGAGAGAGAGAGAGAAGCATTCGGCCGTTCGAGCTATCGCACGGTCCAGCGTGTTGGACATTTTGTCGGCGAGTGACAAGGGAAAGGACAGCGGGGCACGCCGTTGTCACTCGTTACACCGTCATCGCCGCGCAGCGCTGTCCCTCCCCTTGCCGCGCGCCGACAAAAAGCCCTGACACGCTGGATCATGCGATAACTCGAACGGCCGAATGCTTCTCTCTCTCTCTCTTTTTCTCTCTCACTCACACAGATACATATTTCCGATTTTATTTAAATTTCTATTATTATTACGAAAATTGTAAAATGCTATGAGACTTTTTTGTTCAATTTACTGCGCTCCTCTCAAGCGCTTATATATAGTACTCTGCGACATTCTGTATACATACAATAAAAAGGATATTTGCATATAACTTTCTACAAATTACAATTTATGTACGACGTTTGTTAAATCGATATAATCAAAAACTAACAATATAAAATGTATTATGCAAATTGTTTGATGTAATGTCGTATATTCATAAAATTTATAAGTAATATTTATAAATATTTTCACAATATATTTTTATTATATATATAAAGAGACATAGCTAATGAGAGCAATGATAGAATTGTATTTAAATATGTATGCAATAAAGACAGATACTATACTCTAAAATCGTTGCTTGTGCGAGACGATAGAGCAGTAGAAATGCAACATTTTTTTGTTTCAATATAAATACAATTAAACACAATACAAAAAAAGCTTGTATTTCATATTGCTCTTTTTAAAATATGTATGTCTTTCTACTCTAGATAATACTGTCGGTAACATAACTATAAGTGTTGGTAATGTACCGACGCTTTTAGTTATGTTAAAATGAGGGCGCCTACCCGTCGGAGTTCGGCCGCGACTCCGGCATCCTCTTAAGTTGTAACGATCTTAATTGGAGAGATATATTGCAAGCATGTCTTATTGCAGCTGGAAGAAAAGGGGAAAATGTAGAAAACTTGTCATTTGATGAAAAACAAGGATTAATTGTTGAACATCCAGTAGCATTATCTTGTCATTTTATGGTTCGTGTTCATGCCATCTTGCGTGTATTGCAAAAAGATGACGACTTACTAGGTGGAAAATTAATAGATTTTTGGTGGAGAATTGAATTTCAAAATAGAGGTAGTCCACATTTACATATGTTGTGTTGGAATGAAGGACTTCCATCATTTGAAAGTCCAGAAGGAATAACTCTTATTGATAAAATTGTATCGTGCTCATCATCTACAGGCGATGACGAATTAGATGCACTTGTAGCACGTGTTCAAGTGCACAAACATACTGCTACCTGTTACAAAGATAGACAACATGGACAATGCCGATTTGGTTTTCCTAGGAGAATTAGTGATAGAACTACGTTACTTGGGCCAGATGAAGCTATTCGTAATAATGGACGTTTTTGTATATTAAAGCGTAATTCTACAGATATTTGCATCAATAATTACAATTCTATTATTCTTAAATTATGGGGTGGCAATATGGATTTGCAACCTTGTGGGAATGTTACGGGTATAGCCTATTATATAGCTAAATATGCAGCTAAACATGAACCTAATGATGTTGGTCAAGCAATGAAAGATGCAGTCAGCAAAGTGCAGAGATGCGGTGGAGATGTAGGAAAGCAATTATTTGCTGTATCAATGACTATACTTCGACATAGACAAGTATCTGCCTGTGAATATGCATTTCGTTTGTGCCATTTAAAATTACGTGATAGTTCACGAAAAGTCATTTTTCTAAACACATGCTTTCCACAAGAACGTTATCGTATGTTACGTTGCGATGGTTATAACAATAGTTTATATGCAAATATATTTGATCGTTATTGTTTACGTCCTGAAAATTTAAACGATTTCAGTTTAAAGTTTGAGTTTGCTGTTACATATGAATATGTATCACGATTTGACAATTATGAAGAAGACGAAGATATCGAGGTTTACAATAATGACGAAAACGACAATATTATTCAAACCAAGTATATTTGTTTACAAGATGGTACAAAAATGAAACTGCGCACACGGCCGGCAGTATTAAGAACGCGATATTATACTCAAACTAGTAATCGCGAAGCATACTTTTATAGTTATTTAGTAGCTCACGTTCCTTTCAGAAATGAAGAAGAATTGCTTCAGGGATATGAATCAGCAGAACAAGCATTTAATGCAAAACGTCATCTATTAAGACCTTTACGTAGAGGACAAAATATTGAGCAATTTCAATTTGTAGAACGGGAATTACAAGAAGTTATAGCTCAAATTGTTGCATTTGATAACGATGATATAAATGCGCAATCGACGGTAAGAAACGAAGATCGTGCACGTTGTATAATAGAAGAATATGATGATAATAATATTGATATTGATTTACATGATGAGCCTGATAATCAAGCAGATCATGTTATATCTGCAGAAGAATTTGAAAAAAATGTTAGAAATATGAATATAGAACAGTCATTTATTTAGTACAATTACTAATCATATTAAACAAGAGATTCAAGGTCAAATTAATGAACCATTACGATTGTTTATTACAGGAGGAGCAGGATGTGGAAAAACATTTCTTTTAAAAATGATAGAACAACAGATTAAGCGATGTTATGCTCCTACTGTAGATCGCTTATTAAAACCAACATTCGTTGAAGTGACTGCTCTTACTGGTGTTGCAGCCAGATTAATTAATGGACGTACTTTACACAGTGCATTCTTTTTAGCAATAGAAAAAGGAAAGCCTACAATGTATAGACAGTTAACAGGACAACGTCTCGAAGATGCTAGACGTAAATGGCGGCATATTAAATGGCTAATTATTGATGAAATATCGATGGTTTTATATGAAATGTTAAGATCAATTCATCTTCGTCTTCAAGAATTTAGAAATAATAATGAATTATTTGGTGGTATTAATATATTGCTCTTTGGAGATATTATGCAATTACCACCTGTCAAAGGAAGTTGGTGTTTTAAACAACCTCTATATTTTCAAGCAGAACCACATTTATGGCGATATTTTGGCTTGTGTGAACTCAAGACCAATATGCGTCAACAAAATGATGCAGAATTCGTTGATTTGTTGAATAATTTACGAGTGGGGCAAATCAATATTGCACAATATGAAATGTTATTAAATAGAACATATATTCGTTTAATTAATGAATTTGCTGATGGTGAAGCTATTCGTATATTTCCTACTATAAAATTAGTTAATTCTTATAATAATAAAATGATTCAAGAGCTGGCAAAGACAAAAAATTTATATTATAAACGCACGAGATGAATCAAGAGAATCTGCAACTTATGGTCAAAAGCCTTCTGCTGCAGCAATTCCTGCTGATCCTAATAATACAGGTGGTTTGTTACATACAATTAAACTTGCAATAGGTTCTCGAGTTATGTTACGATGTAATTTAAAAGTTACTGAAGGTTTAGTAAATGGAAGTATGGGCATTCTACGCGGATTTAAATGGCCAGCCTTACGAAGAGACCAGTTAGAAGACGGTGAATTACCTAACAAGATATTTGTACAGTTTGATGATTCTACAATAGGAAACAGCTTGAAAGAATTTAATGGTTATGTTGGCATTTCTCCAATTAGTGTCGTATACCAAGGTAATAAAGGATATGGAAATGTGGAAAGAACGATGCTTCCAATTATTTTAAGTTGGGCAGTAACAGTTCATAAATTGCAGGGTACAACAGTCGATAAAGCTGTGATATATTTAGGTAAGAAAATATTTGCTAAAGGTCAGGCATATGTAGCTCTTAGTCGCGTAAGATCTTTACAAGGATTAGCAATTCCTGAAATAGAGCAAAAAAAGATTGTTCCAACGTCCATGCGATGAAAGCGCTTTAGCAGAGTTAGAACGATTACGATCGGTTCATGCTTCTTGTACCCAATAATAAAAGAATTTACCCGATGGGGGGGATAATTATTGGTGTTAAAGAGGAGAGTGGGGTGGCGGTGATATCGGTTGTAGAGGGGAATGAAGAAGGAGTGATGGCAGTAGAGGTAAGGAGGGGAAAGGAGGAGTGGAGGATAGTCGGGGTTTACGTGAAGGGGGACATGGAGAGAAAGCTAGAAGTGATGAAGGGGTGGTTGGAAGAACAGAGGGAGGATCAGTGGACATTGATAGGGGGAGATTTTAACGCGAGGACGGGGTCGTTGGGGGGAGGAAAAGGGGGAGGAGAGGAGGAGGAAACAGGAAGAAGGTCGAAAGATGGAAAGATAAATAGTGAGGGGAGGAAATTGGTTGGAGAGCTGGAAAAAGTGGGATGAGGGATTATGAATGGGGGTACAAAAGGGGACGAAGTAGGGGAGTTTACTTATACGGGGGGGAGAGGGCAATCGGTGATTGATTATGTGATAGGGGAGGTAAAAGTGAGAGAGAGAGTGGTAAGGATGGAGGTGGGGGAGTGTGTGGAGTCGGACCACCATCCGCTGATAGTATCGCTGGAAAGAAAGGAGGAAGGGGGTGGAGGGGAGAACGGAAAATGGAGGAGGGAAGAGGGGGAAAATGGACAGAGAGAGGAGGAGAAAGGATTAGGGACAGGATAGAATGCGACTTCAGAGAAGATAGAGGAGTAGAGGAGGAGCTGGGGATAAAGGTGGGACAGATAGGTGTAGAGTTAAAGGAGGGGGCAAGAGAAAGTGGAGGGAGAAACAGGAAAGGTTGGTGGGATGAAGTGTGAGGTAAAAAGGAAGGAGGCGAGGAGAAGATTAAGGGAGTGAAGGAAAGGGGGGAGGAGAAGGATATAGGAAAGCAAGAGCGGAATATAAACTATTGTGCAAGGGAAAAAGAGAAAAGGAAAATGAGAGATGGTTAAAAGAGGCTCAAGAGGCAAAGACGGAGGGAGAGGTGTGGAGGTTAGTAAACAGGGAAAGGAAAAGGGGAAAGGGAGTGAATGAAGGAATAGAGTTAAAGGAATGGAGGGAGCACTTCATAAGGCTGCTAGGGGGATAGAAGGGAGAGTGTTGATAGGAGGAGGGGGAAGAAGAATAGAGGATGAGGAACCGGAGGTAGGGAGGGATGAAGTGAGGAGGATAGTGGAGAAATTAAAGAAGGGGAAAGCGTCGGGTGAGGATAGTGTGCCAAACGAGGTGTGGAAATATGGAGGGGAAAGAGTGGAGGAATGGATATGGAGCTTTTGCTGTAGGGTATGGAAAGGTGAGGGATGGCTGGAACAGTGGAAGGACGGAATAATAGTTCCACTAGTGAAAAAGGGAGTGGGGGATAGGGTAGAGGATTACAGAGGGGTGACGCTAATGCCGACGTTATATAAAGTATACATTGGAGTGCTTACGGAGATGCTAAGGGAGGAGGTAGAGGAGAAAGGTATGGTCCCACCGAGTCAAACAGGATTCAGGAAGGGAATGGGGGTTATGGATAACATATATGTGATAAATTTCTTAGTGAATAGGCAATTAAAAAGAAAGACAATTAAAAAGATGACACGACTAATAAGAAAATGACAAAGAGCTCCAATAACAAAATAGCTTGTATCTTTGAAGATATTAGTCTTAGGACCCATGTTAATTAGACCTTTTCTTCCTGTTTTGATCAATACTACCTGCTATCAAAATATGTGACCCTTTTTTTTCAACACCCTGTATATATATATATATATATATATATATATATACGTATGTCTGTATACATGAAAAATTAAATACTAGCATAAATGTAATAATATTTTTCAATTACAGAATGGATTCAAGACATTTAAAACATAAATTAGAAAAAATAAGAGCGAAAGAAAAAAAAATTAAAAAGAGGAGAGAATTAGAAAATTTAATGAATAACGATATTAGTTATAGTGCTGATGCCGATGACGAAACCGAAGACGACGTCGAAGAAAGGTATTGTATTGATATTATAATATAATTATATATTTAAAATATTATTTATTTCTTTATCAGAGAAGGGGGAGAGGATGGAAGGAAGGGAGGGAAAGAGAGAGAGAGAGAGAGAGATGAAAGGAGGGAAGAAAAGGGAGAGAAAGAAGGAGGAAAACTACTTGAAATATAAAATAAAATATTATTACAAAAAGTAAAAAAAATTTTTTTCGAAATAAAATATTAGTATATTCCAAAATCAAACTTTTGTATTTAAAAAATTTTTATTTTAAACATATACTAAATATACATATTAAATATTTGTACATATTATATATTAAAAGTATTTATTGGATTATATTAACAATATAGTTTAGTATATATTATATAATTTTTATTTAATTATATTATTAAGAGGATGCCGGATCTTCCTTTTTTACCGATAAAATTTTGTGCACCGAATACTTTTTATTAGCTGCACAGAATAATAAATACTTTTCCACAATTAAATTACACATAGCAACAAATATGAGAGCGAACCATTTTATGTTCAAAATGAAAAAAAAATAGAAAATTGCAGTTTTCTTATCGGCTTCTGACATCAACTCGAAACAATATTAGCTGAATATAAAAGTTTTGCAGTTTATACGTACAAAATAAGAACGCACTCAACTCGGAATTTCCTAAAGAAATATAAATGAACAGTCAGAAATGCGTTTAGAAGCGTAGTAAAAATAATTTCCGTGCACAAAAATTTCGTGCATATGTGTGTGTGCGAAATCGAGGCATGTGAGTAAAACAGTCCTGTAAATTAGTCGCTATAATCGGTTTGTGTGACAAGGAGAGACAATCATGTAAGTCTGTTCTTTTCTGCTGCACTAGTGCAATTAGTTAGAGTGAAAGAAAGTATGTTTGTCTCTTTCTAACTTATTGTAGCAATGCAGCTGAAAAGAACAAGATCCATTATTTCTTTCATGCGTGTATGAGTAATAAACATGTATGTACAGTACGCGTCAACGATATTGCAGCTCGCGTATATTTTTTCTCTTTGTCGTACATTCTCTCTCTCTCTCTCTCTCTCTATCTTCTCTTTTCTTCTTTTTCTTTTCAGATTTTCTTTCTCTAGATCTTTTTGTCTTTTTTTGGTTAAAAAAATCAAGGTGATTATTTCAATAGTTTTTTATAATGCTATTTATTGTATTAATTTGACAAAGAATACAGAAAACATATTGTAGTAATATAACACAGAATACATAAAGAATACTATCAAGAATACTATAATTAAAAGATACATAAAGAATATTATAATAAGAATACATATTATAATTATAAAAAAGAATAGATACTATGTAATACATATAATACTTAATTATACAATACATAAAGAATACTATAATTAACAAAATCATAAGATTATTGGCATGCAATTGTAAATTATCTATCTGATGCACGTTTCTTTTCT
This sequence comes from Camponotus pennsylvanicus, assembly GCA_023638675.1. NCBI lineage: Eukaryota > Metazoa > Arthropoda > Insecta > Hymenoptera > Formicidae > Camponotus > Camponotus pennsylvanicus. Next base: position 75,115 of record JALHBL010001443.1, read on the forward strand.
TTCTGATATAATGACTTTTGTATTACCAATAAAATGTTAAAAAAGAATAATACATATAGACAAATATTTTAATGTCATTACTAATGTTATCGCGAAATATTCACTAAGTATCATAATAATTTCTAAATAGACGCCATAAGTTTACAAATAAGTATTTGACGAAAGATATTAAAAATTTATATATATAAATTATAAATATATCTCTATTTAATATTTCGTCAGATATTTATTTGTAAACTTATGGCATCTATTTAGAAATTATTATGATACTTAGTGAATATTTCGCGATAACATTATCAAGAGACACGGTAGTGTCTTGTGCTAAGTCCGCGCAGCAACAAGACGCGCTCCGTGTCTCTTTACGCGAGTCGGATAGTTGAGCGTACTTGATATTTTCATTTCCCATATATCCGCTGAACGGATCGAGTTTTTACTAGATTCAATCGATAGCTTGGGTCTAAATTATATAATAAAAGTGTTTTTGTTTTTGCGCTACGTGCTCTAGAAACGGAGCTATTACGACGCAAAGTCGAAATAGGAAAATTTTCATGTAAGAAACGTCTCCTTGGTCAACGCTCAAATCCCCAATGCGCAAGCGCACAATTCATATAATGTACGTTTGACGCATTCGCCATAAGATGGCGTTAACGGCGCTTATAAATCTGCCATAGTTAAATTTGTCATAGATGGCGTTAGCTGTGCTTCAATAAGTCCACCAAAAACGCGCAATAATCATTGTGCATTACCATCGGAATTATCGATCGATAGATTATAAAGTATTGCATGAGGTCAACGTTATAGACAGTAGTTTCGCGCCAGATGATCTGTAATGTTATAACAAATAACAATAAATATAAACTTAATATATGTTCTTGTATACTTATAATATATAAAATACAATGGTTATTTATTTTATTTTTGATTTATATATATATATAATATAAAATATATATACAATGAAAAGTGTTAGCCTTTCTATTTTTGATTTGATATGATGTTAAGATTAATTTAAAAAAAGTATTATTTTGTGATTATAATTCTAATTTTTTTGATTTAATGTTATAAGATTTTAATTTTAATTTTTTTGATTTAATGTTATAAGATTATAATTAAAATAAATATATAAATATTTACATATTTGATAAGACATTTTATGAAATATGAAAATATTTATATACTTATTTTAATTATAATCTTATAACATTAAATCAAAAAAATTAAAATTATAATCACAAAATAATATTTTTTTTAAATTAATCTTAACATCATATCAAATCAAAAATAGAAAAGCTAACACTTCATTGTATATATATTTTATATATATATTGTTGCGTCCGCGGAACGATATCTATCGATCGCGCGCGACACAAGGATCGGCACCCGCGTACTCGCTCGCGCTCGCGCTCGCGCACTCGTGAATAAGAACACGAATTTATAAAAGAACAAGAACTTTAATAAACACAGAACACAGAACACGAACAACAGAATCCACACGGAAATACTCCGAATATATAACACGTCCGCTCAGCTTGACAGCTCGGAAAAGACTCAGCTGACTCTCGTTGTTTACAAACAATTGACCACGAGATCCGGACAACGGCAGGGCCGCTTCGACTCGGGCGCGCGCGTAACACTGCCCCTCCTCTTCAAGATTGTCGTCCCGACAATCAGCAAGGGGGGCTCGATGACCAATCTTCGCGGACTTCCAGGGACCCCGAGCGATAACTGCTCTCCCTGGAGCTATTGCTCCAGGTTACCGAGCATCGCTCCGACCGGGCCCCAATCCACTGGGCAGACTCCCAATCGATTCCTTCCAGAGAGTTGGCCAGACCCTCAAGAATCGACTCCCGGGCAGCCTCCCAATCCAGTCATCTTCCTCGTGCTCGGCGCAAGTCTTCTTCCGTCCTTTTCTTCTCGTGCCTGTCTTTCTTTGGACAAGAGGGGGGGTATCTACCGTGGACCCATCGTCCTAAAAGGACTCCCCAAGTCCCTGCCTCGGCATTCGCCCTCCGGCCCACGGGAAAACCACGGCTCAAAAACCGTGGGCAAGGCAGTCTTCGGGCTTAGTGTCACTCTAGTTTCGTTGGTCTTTCGATTCAGTCAGCCTCCGCAAACTTCTAAAGAATAAAAAAATAACTTGCGCAGAAAATAAAGCAATTAAAACTCAATTTCTTAAACTAACGGGCTCCGGACTATTCAACCAGCTCGAACTAACAAGGACTCCCTAACATCTTTCGGAAAAAGAAGCTAACCTATCCGCATGCACAATTTTCTTCTTGTGTCTTGGAGATCTTTGAATGCAATAAACCACGTCATTTAACTTTTTCACTATCAAGAAAGGACCTTCCCAATTGCTCTGTAATTTAGGGGCTTTTCCCTTCATTCTTCGAGGATTATAAAACCATACTTTCTCTCCTTCCTGAAAAAGTATTTGCCTTGCTTTCCGATCGTACCAGGACTTTATTCGCGAAGATTTTATTTTCATTAGCTCTCTAACATTGGAATGGATCTTCTCCAGTTTTCCCTTCAAATTTCTAACAAAACCCCCGACCGACTGAGATCGATTTTCTGGGGGACTTCCTAATAAAAGATCCAGGGGCAGTTTAAGATCTCGGGCAAAGCACAGTTCCGCAGGAGACACTCCCGTAATCTCGTGCTTAGAGGATCTATAGGCTAATAAGAACATGGGAATCCAACGATCCCAATCTCTCTGATTCTCAGAAATATATTTCGCCAAATAATTTATGATGGTCTGATGCTGTCGCTCAACCTGTCCATCCGACTGAGGATGCAAAGCAGTTGTCCTAGTCTTCCTAATTCCGAGAAGATTCATCAGCTCCGCAAATAATTTGGACTCGAAATTGTTCCCTTGATCTGTATGAACTTCCAAGTGGACTCCGTGTCTAGAGATGACTTGATTAACGAAAACTTCCGCCACCGTTTTTGCCTTCATATTCCTCAAAGGAAAAGCTTCCACCCATTTGGTGAAACAGTCAACGACGACAAGAAGATATCTATTCTTGGAAGTGGTAGTCGGAAGAGGGCCGAGAATATCCATTTGCAACCTCTCGAATGGGGCCCCAACGTTATAGATTTGTAATGGCGACTTCCCTTTCCCCAACGGACCCTTTTTGGAAACACAAATTCTACAGGTTCTGCACCACTGCTCCACAACTTGTTTGCAAGTGGCCCAATAAAACCGCTTACGGATCTTCTCCAGAGTCTTATTGATCCCAAAATGCCCTCCAGAAAGAGAATCATGCGCCTCCTCCAAAATTTGGTTAACTCGGTTTCGAGGAACAATAAGTTGAAAGATGTTTGACTTAAGACTCGGTGCTTCCCATTTCCTATAAATAACTCCATCTTTTAAACTCAGGGTATCCCAATAAGACCAATAAATCCGAGCGGATACATCTCCAGCGGGTATTTCTGCATGCGGTGGGCGCACTCCCGTCTCCTTGCCTCGATAAATTAAGGAGATGCTAGGGTCTTCTTTCTGTTCCTTCTGCCATTCCCGAAGAGTCTCCCCTACCAGAATAATGCGAGCAACTGATTTTTCAGATCTCACTATATTTTTCTTTTCCACCTTAGCGCAATATTCACATCCAAGTAATTCGCACTGCCGTCTGGACAAACCGTCGGCATTCTTATGAACCAACCCCTTGCGATGTATGATCTCAAACTCATATTCTTGGAGCCTCTCCAGCCAACGTGCCAATTGACCTTCTAAATCCCTAAAAGACATTAACCACTTAAGAGAAACGTGATCCGTACGGATCAAAAACTTCCGTCCCAAAAGATAATGTCGGAAAAATTTAATAGAATCGATTATCGCCAAGAGCTCCCGACGAGTCACGCAATAATTTCGCTCAGCCTTACTCAGTACGCGACTAAAATATGCAATAACTCTTTCTTCCCCTTCCTGCCGCTGTGATAGGACTGCGCTAATTCCAATATTTGAGGCGTCTATATCCAAAATAAATTCTCCCTCCCCTTTCGGAAAAGACAACATTTGAGAAGAAGATAGCATTCGTTTTAAATCTAAAAATGCATTTTGACATTTCTCATCCCAAGAAAACTTAACTTGATTTTCCGTCAAGGCATATAAAGGTTTAGCCAAAGAAGAGAACCCTTTTACAAATTTTCGATAATAAGAGCAGAACCCCAAAAAACTTCGCAACTGCCTCTTATTATGTGGGACTGGCCAATCCCTCACAGCGGAGATCTTCTCAGGCTCTGTGCTGACGCCTCCCGAGGAAATTATGTGTCCTAAATATTTCACATCTTTTGCAAAAAAAATACATTTCTTAGGATTTACCTTCAAATTAACTGAATTTAATCGTAAGAATACTTTTTTAAGATTCTCCAACATTTCATTAAAGCTGCTTGCAAAAATGATTACGTCTTCCAAATAGACTAAACAAATTCTAGATAATAATCCTTCCAGAACTTTTTCCATTAGTCTCTCGAAAGTAGCAGGAGCGTTACACAATCCGAAAGGCATTATAGTAAATTGCCACAATCCCCGTCCAACAGAAAAAGCAGTCTTTTCTCTATCCTCAGGCCGAACCTTTATTTGCCAATAACCACTCTTAAGATCTAAAGTGGAAAACCAAGAGTTACCTGAGAGTTGATCGAGGATATCATCAATTCTGGGCAAGGGATAAGAATCTTTTTTGGTTACTGCGTCAAGTTTCCTGTAATCGACGCAAAATCTTAACGCCCCATCCTTTTTTCTTACTAAGACAGCAGGTGAAACCCAGGGACTTTGTGATTCCTCTATAACTCCTTGCCTTTTCATTTCCTCAATAATCTCATCGACCTCCTTTCGCAAATGTACGGGGATCCGATGAGGAACCTGCTTAATGGGAGAAGAATCTTTTACATTGATGACATGTTCCACAATTTCGCAATTTCCAGAAACAATCTCCCCGGAAAATACGCCCTGGTGCTCTTTTAAGAAATCGACAAAAACGCCCCTTTGAGCTTCATTTAAATTGACTGAACTATTTTCAAAAAGCTCTTTTAAGATAAATGGGACTTCCTTAGAAGGATCCTGAATTCGTGAACAACTTAAAGCTTGTTCCCCACCAGACTCCGGAAAACCAAAAGCGTGTCCGAAAACATTTTCCAAATTCACCTTTTTTAGGAAATCTGCCCCCAGCAAACAATCATCATTCATCTCCATTACAAACATTAAAATTTCCACTGAATATTTTCCCAAGCAAGCCTTTACTTTAACTTTAAATTCGATAGGTACTATCTCCCCAGAGGGGTATCTTACAGAACCATCTCTGACCCGAATAATGTGCTTGCCCGTTTTAACCAACTTCTTATTAAGAATTGAAACGTCCGAGCCCGTATCTATTTTAAAGTAACATTCGTTATCCTCTAACTTTCCTTTATAAGTAAAAAGATTCGAATTTAATTTAATTCGATTAACATAAAACGTTTGAAAATTAACATTCGGGGCGTCTCCTCCTAAAGTTGTTCTCCCCCCGCCGAGAGCAACTAAACCGTGTTTCCCTTATTCTCTGGACAATCAGACCGGAAATGTCCTGCCTTCCCGCAATGCCAGCACTCTTTAGTGTTTGGCCTTTTCCAATTCCCCCGCCCGTAATTATTCCCATTTTTCTCGTCTTTACCATCTTTTTCACTTTTCTCGTTATTTTGCGCGCTATTGTCCTTCCCCTTCTCGAACCGTCTTTCGGAATCTCTCCTTCTTTCAAAATTCTCCCCTTGAATAACTTTAACGGCCTTCGCCCTCTCCACGGCCAATTTCAGCGAGGTGATTCCTTCCAGCTGTAACGTTCTTTTAACGAACCCATCCGAAAGAGTCGAAACGAACTGCGCGCACGCGATTTTGTCTCGAACCGCGAAGGGACACTCGGGGTAAGCTAATCGGGAGAGCCTTTCCAATTCCGACCCGAACGTGGCAAAATCTTCCCCGAATTTCTGTCTTCTATTCGTGAATTGCGTGTAATAATTTTGCGAAAGATGCCCTTCGCCGAAGCGCAACTCTAATTTCGATTTTAGCTCCTCGAAATTACAACTTTCCAAATCCTCTACGGATTCCAAAACGGAACGCGCTTTTCCCCTCAAACTCGACGCTAGAGCCACGGTTTTCGTCGCGTCATCCCATCGATTCGCACGCGCAATCAAAACAAACTGCGAGAAAAACTCCCGCAACGGAACCGAACCGTCGAACGTATCGGGCTTTAATTTATACCCCACTTTATTACGCGCGTTTTCCCCCGCATCCACTATTTCCCTCTCGGGACTGTGATTCGTTCTTAAATTGGAAGGACTTAGCTGTTTTTCCGAAGGACGTCGATCTTCCCGCAGAAGCCGCAGCTCCTCTTCGTGACGGCGTAGCATCGCGGCGATTTCCTCCTCCCGACGCGCTTGCTCCTCGCGCATTCGCCGCATCTCAAGCAACACGGTCTGCAAAACCGTCGTCTCCGTCGCCGCCGACTCCGTCGCTGCCGACTCCGACGCCGCCGATTCCGTCGCTCTCGATTCCGAGGGCGGCTCAGATTGCTCGCGCCTCCTCCTCTTTGCGGCTATCGTTGCCATCGCACTAAACCACTGCGTGTCCGTGCCGATCCCGGACGAGCCCCCAAAATGTTGCGTCCGCGGAACGATATCTATCGATCGCGCGCGACACAAGGATCGGCACCCGCGTACTCGCTCGCGCTCACGCTCGCGCACTCGTAAATAAGAACACGAATTTATAAAAGAACAAGAACTTTAATAAACACAGAACACAGAACACGAACAACAGAATCCACACGGAAATACTCCGAATATATAACACGTCCGCTCAGCTTGACAGCTCGGAAAAGACTCAGCTGACTCGTTGTTTACAAACAATTGACCACGAGATCCGGACAACGGCAGGGCCGCTTCGACTCGGGCGCGCGCGTAACAATATAAATCAAAAAAAAAAAAAAAAACCTTTTTATTTTAAAAAAAAAATAAAAAAAAAAAAAAAAACCATTGTATTTTATGTACATATATATATATATATATCAAATCAAAAATTTAAAAAAATAACCACTGTATTTTATATACATATATATGTATGAAATCAAATTTTAAAAAATAACCATTGTATTTTATATTTATATATTTTATAAATATACAAGAACATATATAAATTTTATATTTATTGTTATTTGTTATAACATTACAGATGACCTGTAATGTTATAACAAATAACAATAAATATAAAATTAATATATGTTCTTGTATATTTATAATATATAAAATACAATGGTTATTTTTTTATTTTTTATTTATATATATATAAAATATATATACAATGAAGTGTTAGCCTTTCTATTTTTGATTTGATATGATGTTAAGATTAATTTAAAAAAAGTATTATTTTGTGATTATAATTCTAATTTTTTTGATTTAATATTATAAGATTATAATTTTAATTTTTTGATTTAATGTTATAAGATTATAATTAAAATAAATATATAAATATTTACATATTTGATAAGACATTTTATGAAATATGTAAATATTTATATATTTATTTTAATTATAATCTTATAACATTAAATCAAAAAAATTAAAATTATAATCACAAAATAACCCTTTTTTTAAATTAATCTTAACATCATATCAAATCAAAAATAGAAAAGCTAACACTTTTCATTGTATATATATTTTATATATATATAAATCAAAAATAAAAAAAATAACCATTGTATTCTATATATAAAATGAAAAATAAAAAAATAACCACTGTATTTTATGTACATATATATGTATGAAATCAAATTTTAAAAAATAACCATTGTATTTTATATTTATATATTTTATAAATATACAAGAACATATATAAATTTTATATTTATTGTTATTTGTTATAACATTACAGATGACCTGTAATGTTATAACAAATAACAATAAATATAAAATTAATATATGTTCTTGTATATTTATAATATATAAAATACAATGGTTATTTTTTTTATTTTTTATTTATATATATATAAAATATATATACAATGAAAAGTGTTAGCCTTTCTATTTTTGATTTGATATGATGTTAAGATTAATTTAAAAAAGTATTATTTTGTGATTATAATTTTAATTTTTTTGATTTAATGTTATAAGTAATAGTTATATATAAAAGTCTTTAATCTTTAATATTTTATATTATTTAATCATGTTTAATGTATGTATAGTACAAAAAGGAGTGATATCTCTACAAAAATTACCCTTTTAAAAAAAGGTAAAAAAAGGTGCTAAGTCCGCGTAAAAACTGTTATGTATTTGCAAAATAATGGTTATTATAATCCTCAAAAACTATAAAAAACCTATTTCAAAAATAGTACCATTTCAATCTACAAAATTATTTTAATCTACAAAATAGTTATTTTAAACCGTAAGAAAACTAAGTTATTTTAGTTATACATTTTACTTACCTTACAAAAGTAATGATATCAAAAATTGTGCTAAGTAAAAATAAAAATTTATAAAAATAAATCAAAAAACTGTATCAAAAGAGTTACAAAATACTATCAAATCCAAACAAAAAATTATATCGAAAAGTTGTGCTATTTGAAGATAAAAACAATAATATTTTAATAAAAAGTTAGACATCATGTGTTTAATTTTTTAAAAATATATATTACAAAATTGCGCCAACAAAATAAAAACTTTTAATATAAAATATATATTTTTCTTAAATTTCTAGTATTAAAAGAAAAATATTAAATAAAAATAAAGTTGAAAAATTCAATTAAGAAAAGAAAAACAGAAAATATTAAAAATAAAATTAAAACTTATCAAGAAGATAAAAATTAGAAATTAATAGAAAAAGAATACAAATTTATATAACAATTAAAAATTAAAATAAAAATTAAAAATTATTAAGAAAATAAAAATTAGAAATTAATAGAAAAAAAATTTATATAAAAATTAAAATAAAATTTTAGTGTAGTAATGACCGATTTTCGATCATTGATAATAAATAGTTAAAAATAAATAGGTGAAATAGATAAATAAATAAATAAATAGATAAAATAGTTAAATAAATATTTAATATTAATATTTTACATGATAATAGTAAAAGTAATAAATATTTTAAACACTTATTTAATCTAATTAATTTTTAAATAGATATCATACGATGTATGGATATCACACACATTCATGATAATAATAATATTAATATGTTAAATGTTTATTATGTTTACCGCACTCTTCAATCGAACACATGATCGCGTTCGATAGCGCCAGTAGTACCTTGACCTACCGCAACCTACCATGACAAAAAACTGCTTGCAGTCGCCGAAGAATTATCGTCGCATTGTCGCGTCGTCGCGTCGTGTAGTAACGTGTCCGCGCGTGTTTCTTTCATCGAGTGATTTTTAATCGCCAACAGTTATTATTTGACAGTGATTAATAGTAATTAGTGATAGTCATTAGTAAATTTCTCGTCTCATCGAGTGAGTAAATAAATGTGATTACGTTAAAGTTTATAAAAGAATACAGTTCATGAGAGAAAGAAGAAAAACTTTCAGTTAATAATTTAGTGTGGATTTCTTTTCTTTTGCAACGTGATATCTACGTTAAATTTGAGAACGTACGATCTATCGGGAAATTCAATTCTTTTTCAAGCAATTACAGCAATACATCAAAAGTCATCGAACAAGGTAATGATAACTATTTTTTGACGTTATGTAAAAACAGATTTCGGGAAGTCAGAGGGACAGTGTGTCAAAGGAAATTCGTGAAAAGAGAGGGATTTTTAGTGGGTAGGGAGTACCGAGTTGGTAATTCGACTTGGTACTTGAGTCCCACATAACTCACTGGATCGACCGGTGGGTATGCATAAAATGCATTTTCCCCTCTCTCGTAAAAAAAAAAATTACAGGTGAGTGAGCGAATGAAGAGAGAGAGAGAGAGAGAGAGAGAGAGAGAGACAGACAGACAGACAGACAGACAGAAAGAGAATGTATGTGTTCGCATGTGTGTCTGTATATTGTCTCCTCTGTGGTGTGCCACCTTGTCGTGGTGGAGGAGCTCCCCTTCTCGTTGGGGGAGGGGTCTAAGAGCACACCATTGCACGAATGAGTCAGTGTGAGCATGTGTGTGCGTATGGGACGCGGTCGGCCCCGGTGGATATTCCCGGCAGACTAATCAAGGGGGGAGTAGTAGCCCCCCGACCGCGGTGGAGAGGTGACGTCGGTACCTGACCTCTGATCTGGAAGACGTCGGAACGTAAGTCCCGGACTTGTCCAGGCAAAGTCGGCCTGAAGGGCTATGTTTGACGTGGAAAAACCGCTCCCTCTCCGCTGGCGGAGCCTATGCCGGGGTTGAAGTTGGGTAACTGGGCGTGTGTGTGGAGAATTACCTGGCCAGTATTTCCTCATACCCGATGCCGGGTAGGGTAAATCCCGGCACCGTCTAGCCCGAGGTTTGGGTTACTCGTGGTTCGGATTCACGGGGCTCACTCGATAGGGGTGACGTAAAACCTTTAGCATCATACGGTGGACCCGGCCCTCTCCGGGAACCTTTTATTATAGAGCCAGTGTGGACGACTAGGGTTGGCCACCCGAAAGCCGCCTCTCGGTGGTTGTCCACTTTCACTAGGACAATCCGGCAGGGAAGTAGCCCTACTGCGGTAGGGCTCCCATGATGGGCGAACTGTCGTTACCTTTTTGCAGATTTAATATGGACGACCTATTTACAATTTTCGGCGTGGGAGGAGAGGAGGGGGTGCGCTCACCCCCGGTGAAGGGAGTTTCCGGACGTATCCGCGACTCGAGGGCATCCACATACCTGGACACCCCAAGCATGAGGAAGGCCAAGGCCACTATGGACATTCCTCAAGCGGTGGTCAACGAGGTCGTCGAGGTCGTCCGGGGAAGGAGGAAGAGGCCATCTTTCGGAGGAGCAGCCTGACAGCGCGCTCCCCGACTAACATTGGAGTCAGGGCCACCACCTAAGAAGGAGCTATGCCCCGCGACACCACCAGAACGGCCAGCCCCCCGAATGGCGGGAGTCTGCTGCCCATGGTGCAGGTCGAGAGGCTCGACACGGTGACGGCGGACAGGAGTGTGGGTGGATGTGCGTCTATCCCCCTGGAGGCCACTGGTTTAGAGGAGGACTCCGTCGTGGGGGTGGAGACGCACACCCCGATCGGCGAGGAGGGGCTGGAGGAGGCTTCATCGTCCGTCCTGGCCCCCTCCAAAGCGGTCAAGAGGGGGAGATGTCTACTGTCTCCCGGATCGGAGCGCTCGACCTCCTTGACGGAGGATGAAGGTTCCACCACAAGCGCAGGCTCCAAGCAGAGGAGGAAAAGAGGAAGACCACGTACGACGAATATCGTCGACGAGATCAGGGCAAGGGAGAGAGAGAGGGAGGAAGAGAAGAGAGAGAGAAGAGTGGGAGGAAAGGAGGATGGCGGACCCGAACTTGGTCATCCCGCCGTCCGCCAAGCTGCCCAGCTTGGAAGTCGTGATGGGGGAATTGGAAAATCAGCCGACCCCCGACGTCACGTCCGAGCTGATGCAGGTTGTGCGGACAATTGAGAAGGTCGCCACCACTGCAAAAAACCTAAGTGGGCAGTACGTGAGAAGGTTGAGATCTGCGGCCCTAACGGTCCATGCGGGTCTCAGCATTCTCGCGTACAGGGCGCAGGTGGAGCGAGGTGGAGATGCGGAAGAAGTCGCCAGCCTTAGGAAAAAGGTCAGGGGACTACTGATGGAGAAGGGTAGGATGGAGAGGGAGGTGGAGCAAGCTGCCCAACATAGGAAGGAGGCGGACAAGACAATGAGGGAGAACGAGGAGCTGAGGCGGAGGGTAGGAAGATTGGAGGAAGAGCTTAGGGAGATGAAAGGTAGGCTCGTCGACGAGATGGATGGGGGGGCCGGCGGGTCGTGGGAGGTGATAAGACACCCCCCCGGCGCGCCCGTCTCCTCCCCTGGTGCGGCTGTCTCCTCCCTCGGTGGATGGGGGGGCGGCGGCGCTTGGTCCCGGCCTTACCCTCCTCCAGCAGATCGAGGGGATGCTGAGCAAGATGGCGGAGCAAATGGTGGAGAGGCTCAGTGTCCGGAGGTCGTGGGGATCCTTGGCTGTACCACAGGCCCCCGTCGCTGACCCCTCTTTGGTGGAGTTCGGCCACCTCCCTGCACCTGAGGCTTCCATGCCGGGGCCCTCGGGCGCTGGGGGGGGCGCCGGCGGAGAAGAAGAAAAAGAAGAAGAAAGGATCCAGCGCTCCTGCCCTGGAATATTTCGGGCGACCGGAGGGCGGGCAGGAGCAGTACCAGGAGAGGGCGAGGGAAGCGGAGGCGAGGCCCGAAGGACTGTTGTGGGCCACGGTGGTTGGGAGGAGAAGTGATCCGAGTGGGACCCGGACCCGCTCCCCCCGACCACCGGGAGGCCCGGTCGGGGAGCCTGTGACGGGATGTGGCGGTGGTGGTGGGGGGCCCTCCCCCCATCTAGGGGGAAGGATCCCCTCCACAGCCGCGGTCACCATCACGGCCCCCGACGGCACGTACGCCGAGGTACTGCGCAAAGCGAGGTACGGAGTCGGCGCCGAGAAGCTGAAGAGCCTGGGAATTGAGGACATGCGGGCCCGTCGTGGAATGACGGGCTCGTATGTCCTCGAGATCCCGGGCCCCACAAAGGAGGACAGGGAGTCCAAGGCGGAGGCCCTGGCCGCGGAAATGCGGAGGGTCTTCGCCGAGGACTCCTCTGTCCGTATAGACAGGCCCACAGCGGCGGTGCGGATTCGAGGCCTGGACGAGGCGGTGACAGTGGAGGAGGTGGTGGCTACCATCGCGGACAGAGGGGTGGCCAAGCCCGAAGAAATAAGGGTCTCCATCAACAGGCCCACTTACGGGATGGGGGTGGCTTGGGTCCGCTGCCCTGTCAGAGCGGCGGACGACCTGGCCGAAGCCGCCCGCATAAGAATAGGGTGGACGACCGCCAGGGTGGAACTGGCAGCGGCGCGTCCCACCTACTGTTTTAGATGCTGGGGAGAGGGACACGTGGCCTCCAGGTGCAGGGGCGCCGAGGACAGGTCTCGCACCTGTTACAGGTGCGGGACGGTGGGCCACACGGCTGCATCCTGCTAGGCGGCCTCTTACTGCCTGTCGTGCGCGGAGGCGGGGAGGAAGGCGGATTACCGTAGGGGAGGAGTGAGCTGTGGACCTCCAGCGGGACGGGCCACGCCGACCTCCGCTACGCCCTCACGTGGGAGGAAGTCGGCGTACTGGTGGACCGAGGAGATCGCGAATCTCCGCGATGCCTCGGTCCGGGCCAGACGCCGGCTTCAGAGATGTTTGCGGAGGAGGAATGGTAGTGAGGCCTGCATTGGGCGGGCGCGGGGGGAGTATCGAGATGCCCGGCACTCATTCGGCGTCGCCATCGGTAGGTCCAAGACTAGGGCCTGGGAGGAGCTGCTCACCTGCCTTAACAAGGACCCGTGGGGGCGCCCATATATGATGGTTCTCAAGAAATTGAGACCGCGGGCGCCCCCGACCACGGAGTCCCTGGCCCCTGGCTTTCTCGGGGAGGTGGTTGAGACCCTCTTTCCCGGGCGAGCCGGGGGCGCAGTGCCCTTCCCCCTCTCGGGCCGCTTGCCTGAGTGGAGGGAGGGCTGGGGGGTGACAGCGGAGATGAGGGATGCCGCCCGGAGAATGAAGCCGAATAAGGCTCCCGGCCCGGACGGCATCCCTGGTAAGATCTGGGCCCTGGTCATGGGTGAGGCTGGCGGGTCCCTGAGGTACCTCTTTACGAGGTGCCTCAGGGAAGGGGTCTTCCCCTCCCTCTGGAAGAGGGCAAGGTTAGTCCTCCTTCCGAAGAGAGGGAAGGACCCCGGCGATCCATCGGCTTACCGACCTCTCTGTCTTTTGGATGAGGTCGGTAAGCTGATGGAGCGCGTTCTGGTGGGGCGACTCGTTGAGCACCTGCAATCTGTTGTGGGGCTCAGCGATCGCCAATTTGGGTTCCGGGCGGGCCGGTCGACCATCGACGCGATCGATGATCTCCGGGCCCGCTCGGAACAGATCGTCCAGCACGGGGGGTGGCGTTGGCTGTGTCCTTGGACATAGCCAACGCATTTAACACCCTCCCGTGGGACAAGATTGGGGCGGGCTTGTGCGCGCACGGGGTCCCGGATTACCTGTCAAGGGTGATCCGGGACTACTTCATGGGCAGGACGATCGTGTACCGCGATGGGGAGGGGACCTGGACTAGGAGGCCCGTCGTGCGAGGTGTTCCACGGGGGTCCGTCTTGGGCCCCCTTTTGTGGAACATTGCGTACGATGAGGTACTAGGGAGAGTCCTTCCCCCCGGCTGCCACGTCATCTGTTATGCGGATGACACGTTGGTGGTGGCCGGGGGGAGGGACTGGAAGGACGCGACCGCGCTCGGCGCTATTGCGATGGCCGGACTGGTCCGGGGAAGAAAGGCGTTGGGTCTGAGGGTGACCCCCGGAAGACTGAGGCCGTTTTTTTTCATGACGGCTCCCGGGGGACCCCCTCCAGGCTCGCTTTTAAGGTGGATGGCCACAATGTATGGGTGGGGACCCGGATGAAATATCTGGGTCTCCACCTGACGGGAGATGGACCTTCGAGGAGCATTTTGCCCAGCTGGCCCCCAGGATAGGGGGGATAGCGGCCTCACTGGCGAGGCTGCTGCCCTACCTTGGGGGGCCGGACGACCGTGTCCGCAGGTTATACGTGGACACGGTTGGTTCGGTGGCCCTTTACGGGGCACCGATCTGGGCGGGCGCTGCCTTGAAGTCCAGTAGGATAAGGGGCATACTACGGAGGGCACATCGCCCCATAGCACTCAGGGCCGCGCGTGCGTATCGCACGGTCGCATACGCGGCCGTGACGGTCTTGGCGGGTTCCCCTCCCCTGGAGCTTTTAGCCCGTGCTCGGGCTGAGATGTACTGGGGGGTTAGGGAGCTTCGGGGAGGGGAATTTTGGTGAGGCCGGGGGCCAAGAAGGCCATCAGGCAAAAAGTGATGGATTTGGTCCTCGTGGACTGGCAGCGGCAACTGGCCGGGCCAGCCCACGAGAACCAGAGGATTGTGAGGGCCGTCCTCCCGGTCTTTGGGGTGTGGTTGAGGAGAGCCTGGGGGCGGATCACCTTCCGGGTGGCGCAGGTGGTGACCGGGCACGGGTGCTTCGGTCACTACCTGTGCCGCATCGGGAGGGAACCGACCCCTAGGTGCCACCATTGTGAGGGGGACCGGGACACGGCGCAGCATACTCTTGAGGCTTGTTCGGCCTGGGAGGTGCAGCGCCGTGCCCTGGTCGCAGTGGTGGGGGCAGACCTCTCCCTCGGCAGCGTCATAGAGGCAATGCTGAGGGGGGAGGAGGAGTGGAGAGCCATGACCTTCTACTGCGAAGAGGTCATGTTCGCCAAGGAGGAGGCCGAAAGGGACCGGCGGAAAATGCCCCCCCCAACAACAGCCCTGGGAGGAGGAGCAGCGGCTAGGAGGGTCCGGCGAGGAAGGAGGAGGCTTCCTGGGCTTCCAGCCCCACGCGGGACGGATATTGAATGGGGGGTCGCGGAAGAATGCCTGTGGCGTACCCGTGGCTCCCCCGTGACACCGCGGTGGCGGACACCAGCAGGGGTTTTAGCCGGTAGGAGTCCGGCATAACCCTCTCTCTCTCCCCGGGGAGGGGGGTATCCATGAGGAAGGGGGTATCCATGAGGTTTCCCCTGCGTAAAAAAAAATGTGTGTGTATATGTATAGCGACCAGCTGATCGCAGCAGGCGCCCCGCGTAAGCACTCGCGTCTGACGGTGAATCGCGCCACCTTTGCCTGCCTCTTGTATTCGACCCGTCATACGTTAACTACTTCCTTTAATAATTCAAAAACTACGCTTCAAATCAAATTTTGGTGAAGGAAAATTGTCTTAGAATGGTGTCAGGAATACGTCATTTTACAGACATAACGTTTTTCAGGATCGCCCTGTATGTATTATTTTTTTTTAACATATTATTCTTTTTTTATTGGTAATATCATCTATAACTTTTCCAGTTCCAAGGCTTGTCGGCTCCCAGGAGTTGTATATATTTTGTAAAATAAATCATAATAATCATATATTAATCATATGAATATTTATATAAAACTATTACATATAATATATATAAATATAAATATACATACATTTTTTTCAATATTGGAAGTATGATGCGGATGATGCTGGCAAATATTCGGATTGTACAGACGATGCGCGCACATATCCTGATTGCACTGGCGGTGCGCGCACATATCCTGGTTGTACGGGCGGTGCGTGTACATATTCTGGCTGTACGGATGATGCAGGCACATATCCTGCTTGCACGAGCGGTGCGCGCATATATCCTGATTGCACGGTCGGTGCGTACATATATCCTGGTTGTAAGGGCAGTACCTGCACATATCCTGATTGTACGGGCGATGCGTGTACATATTCTGGTTGTACAGGCGGTGTGTGCACATATCTTGGTTGTACAGGCAGTGCGTGCACATATTCTGGTTGTATGAGCGGTGTGGGTCGCAATGCACGCCCACGTGCGGCATATTTTTGTTTCTTCTTTTCGCGGGTTACTGCTCTGCGAACCGCTTCATTAATGCGCTGTAAAAAAATATATATTAATATAAAAATAAAATGTATTGATAAATAATCGACGCACAATACACATATGTACACATACATACAAGTAATCTTCCTAATCATATATTTCCCTTATAATTTATTAAAATATTATGATATTCACCTTGTTTATGTTTTGTTCCTGCCTCACGTCCCCTAGTATCGACGCCGTCGCCGTCGCCGTTGATACTCTCCCGTCGGTGGTCAGCGGCGTCGTCGCCCTTGACACTCTCTCGTCCGCTGATAACGGCGCCGTCGCCGTTGACACTCTCCCGTCCGCTAATAGCGGCACCATTGTCATTGCCACTCTCCCGTCGGCGGATTGCGGCGCCATTGTCATTGCCACTCTCCCGTCGCCTGATAACGGCGCGATTGTCATTGCCACTCTCCCGTCGCCTGATAACGGCGCCGTCGCCGTTGACGCTCTCCCGTCCGCTGGTAGCGGCGCCGTCGCCGTTGACACTCTTCCGTCGGTTGGTAGCGGCGCCGTCGCCGTTGACACTCTTCCGTCGGCTGAAGACGACGCCGTTGTCGCCACCATCCTCACTTTTGCTGATAGTGGCGACAACGACATCGTCTCCGTCATCTTTCTTGATCTGATGCTGCCTTCGCTTCTGGCTGAAATAAGTTTATAATTATATATATATATATATATATATATATATATATATATATATATCCTTTTTTATATGTATGTGAACTGTGAGTAAAGACTCGGAATGGAAGGGAAGAGTGGGGGGTTATTTAAAAATTGGAAATGAAGTGTAATAGTAGAAGTAGTAGTCTAGTGAGAAAAAAAAATGAATGTCTCCGCGTCTTCGGCTCTCGGGTTTTAAGGTTTTTACTCCTCCTCCCTTCTGGATGGTGGGGAATTTTTTTAGACGAGTTAAATAATTTCTATTACTCCCTTCTTAAGGTCAAGGAGCTTGGTCTCACGGAAGGAGAGGGGTCTCTTTAGATTTTAATTGGTTAAACCCTTTGACTCGAGACTTAGCTCAATCCAGTAGAGAGTGGGAGTGAGCTGATTATTTTATCGCTTGACGATTTGGCGATTCGGAGGACGCTCAAGGGTGGCCTGTCGAACGAGCGCACGTGCACTATCAATTTCAAGAATATTGCTGTGTGTTTAGATGTTGACAATCTTCCCGAGAACCAGATCTTTATTTTAAAATCTCCTTAGATAGAGAGGCTTCGAACATAAAGCCGTACCACTAGATACTGGACAGTTAGAGTTTCTCAAAACAATTTTTCGTCTCGTAATTCACGAATTTATTTAGAGTTTCGTTAACGCTATCTCGACTGGCCATTCTCAGTATTAGATTTGTTAAAGTTTAATGGCGATACCCGCGGGTTAGGTTGCGTTCTTCTAAGCGCTATCTTTATTTTTAAGAAGAATCGCTTTGCATTTCGAATGCAAGTCGATCCTTGATTTCTTTCTTCCACGAAATCGTTTCGAGGAAAGAAAAGAATCGTGGAGTCCACCGGACGTAACACCCCCGCCTTAGACAAATGTTGGGGGTACACGACATTTGCAAATAGAATTATTAGATTCTTTTCTTTCTGAGAAACGGAAAAAGAATTTTATACGCATTATACTTTAGGTAATGTGTAAGTATATTGTATAAGTGTGTTATAATTTTTAAAGAAGGAGGAAAGAAAAGGCGACCTCCATAACCCCTTCCTTCTATTCTTTCGTCCTTCTTGCACAGGATTTTTTTTTATTATTATTATTATTATTATTATATATATATATTAAAAAAATTTTTTTTTTTTTTTAATGTGTTATAGAATATAATGACTAAAATATATATATATAAAAAAATTTTTTTTTTATAATGTGAAAATATAATAACTAAAATATGTGATTAAATTTTATATAAAGGCAACTTAACATGAGAAGAATATAAGGATAGTTTAATAAGAATAATTGATAATTGATATTTTAACGCAGTTGTATAGTTGCGTGAAAGAGAAAATTGGAGCGGAGAAAGGATAGTAAGGACAAGAGAGAGATGTGGACATTCTGTCTTTGTCAGAGTCGATACCAGATGTGCGTATGAGAGAGAAAGACAAGGCTCCTTGTTTGTCTCTTGATCTTACTCTTCTCTCCGTAAGGGAAAGACTGGTATTCCCCACCCTCGATTCAGGTTAGTTTCATCAGTCTTCCAAAATGTTTGAATACAGTTTACACATTCGTTTGCAGGTCTGATTCTCATTATGGTTTGATTGCATTGCGTGCAGTTTCTTAGAGGTTCGATAAAGTCTCTATGAATTATCATGTGTGGCAACACCATTAAGTACTTACGTCGGTGGCCTTTTGGCACTGTAAGGTAGCAGTGGGTGCAAAATTTTTGCTGATGGTTTGTGAGGTGTTGGAAGATGTAGTTTCCTGATTGCCTGACGCACCTGAGTTCCAATAAGTAATCTGGTGTTCCGGGATGATCTTGTGGTCTTGTTCCGCTGGTAGATCTATGAATTTCTTCTCCATGCGTGTCGGGGTTCCAGGAAAGCCATTGTCTTTCTGCCATTTTACGCTGCAGTTGATGGTTAATTATTCAAGAATTACTGTAAATACTTGGAATGCGAAAATATATATAAATCTTATATTCTTGTTCTTTGATTATATTTCTATTCTAGTATTATAATTTTTATTTTTTTTATTTTTATTTTTCTTCTCTTTTTTTTTGTATATATATTTTTTTTCTCTCCTTTTTTTGGGGGGGGGGAGGAGAAAATAATATGGAGACGAATAAGGGCATGTGGTTATGGTTAGAAAGTCAGTATTTGATGGTGAGAGTGCGAGGGGGAAAAAAAGGGGGAAAGGTTCCTCTTTCACTGTTATGTTTCTTCCCATCGGGCGAAGACAGGCGCTCCCCATCCTTCGCTAAGATATGCTTTATCGGTGTTCAAGTATTTTTCGATGCATCCTTTGCACTCTTCAGCTGGTCTAATTTTTATTATTTTCTTATAGCACTGTGTGCATCTGGTTTGATTTTCTACTGATGCTCTATGTACTAGATTATGTGGTGCCACTACAGCGTATTCTTGCTGAGCTAGTCTTCCGGAATTTTAAAGAAACATAAACTGCAGATTTTATAGCAATCTGAAATGCGTTGATAAATTTCGCCCTCGAGTGAAATAATACATTGAAGTTCAAATAGGTAGCTGTAGGTTTCAGGGTGATCGCTTGGTTTTACGCCGTCAATCAGTTCATCATCTTCTTCCTGATTTTCAACGGATAAGTAATGATGTCCCGGCATTTCTACGCTGTAAGCGATTATCAAGTGTTCAAGGGTGACTCTTGTTGTGTATATATAAAAAAATTAAAATAGATAGCTTTTGCGTTATATAGTTGTTATCCTAATGTTTTACTTATTATATATATTTTGCATATATTTATTATATATATATTTTTATTATTATTTTTTGTATTATTTATTATTATTAAATTTTTTTAATTATTATTTTATTTTTTTTATTTTTTATATATATATTTTTTCTTCCCCCTTTTTTTCACACTGCGGGGGAAACATGCTCCATAATGTTTTTGCTGTGACGAGCTATTCCTAATTTAATTAGTGCTTCTTTAAAATCGTATGACGCATCGAAATTTACAGATTGTAGTCGAAGATTTACTAAAGCAGCCCCTTTCCAAAGAGGTTGTACTATGTTTATCCATCCTTTATTACCCTCAGCGACTATGCGAGCTAGATTTTTATTAACTTCTGGCCAGGTGGGAGTGGGGGGTTCTGATCCTGTGTGAGCTAAAGCACAAGCGATGGCACGCCACGGTAATTTTCTGAACTCATCGTCAAGTTCGTACAGTTCGTTGTGAGACAGACATATTTTCCGGCCAATGTCCTTTAGAAAGATTTCGGCTGCTTCTATTAGTCTATTGATTCTGATTACTATACCTCTATGCCAGAGCTTGTTGTGCATTACGCTGACGGCTTGATCTTCATGTATATTTGTCATGAGTTTCTTATTAGCGGCCATTTTTATTTGTAATTTATTTTGCAGTTTTTCGTAGGCTTTTTCATCATTTCGGAGTTGTACCCAGAAGAGTAACGGCGATTCCACGCATACAACTCTTACTTCTTGATGCCCTGATCACAAATGTGTGGTGTCGATGGATTCGATTTCCATTTTCTATAAAGAGCGATAATGTCTATGGTATTATCGGAAAGATATTTCCTCCAGTGTTTCGTGCGATTATTTTAATTGTTATTATTATTATTATTATTACTATCGTTATTACTACTACTGACCTTTTTGTCAGGGAATATAATATATATATATATATATATATATATATATATATATATATGTGTGTGTATATAAATTTAGGGCTGTACAATGTACAAATTATGAGGAAATAGCGTGTAGGTACAATGGGGAAAGGGGGGGGGGAGAAAAGGAGAAGAATAAATCTGGTGATTTAGTACTTAATGTAAGTATATTGTGTAAATTTCCTTACATAGATTAGTTCGTTCAATATATGCATGTTTTAACGCTGAATGGATTATTATAATGCTAATATTTTACGGTGTTAGTATATATATATTATCTTATAAATTAATGTAAGAGATGTGAGCTATGGTATTAGATGTATGTGTATGTATATACTAATGATATATATATAATATAATAATATATATATATATACCTATATATATATATGTAACTGAGTAGTCTTAAAATAAATAATAATAACATGAGTATATAAAATATCTAAAATAAGTATATTAGTATGTAGAATATAATATATATAGTAGTAAAGAAAAAGTATATGTCGATATAGTGGAGATATGCTAATGATATAAATGTAATTGGGTTTTCTAAAACCCCTTTTTTTCTATATGTCTATTTTATTTTGTTTTGTGTTTTTTTTATTTATATATATATATATATATATATATATTTATTTTTTTTTTTATATTGCGGGGAATACATCTCTTGTTATTTTAGTACTTAATTCTACGTGTCCTAGCTTAATTAACATATCTCTAAAGTTGTAGTTTCCTCCGTTATGTTCGCCTTGTATCGTCAGCTTGACGAGGGCTGCTCCACTTCCTAGAGGAAGTATAATGTTGATCCACCCGGTGTGACCTTCGGCTAGAAGCCGGCAAAGTTCTCGGGTTTTCTCTGGCCATATTGTCGAGTTATCGGGTGATCCTGTGTAGGCGAGCCCACACGCAAAGGCTTGCCAAGGCAGGTCTCGAAACCTATCTTCCAGGTGATAGGTTTCGTGCATTGGTCGCCAGGTTGACCAACCGTGGTCGCCTAGACGTACTCTGACCATTCCCGACACTTGGCTGATTTTTTCTATCCATCCTCGCCGCCAGCCGTTACCCTCTTTGACTACGACGTCCATATCCAATTTTATGTCTTCCGGGAAGCATATCAGGAACTTGCTCCGTCTTGACATACGGAGAGCAAGTTCCTCCTCCAACTCCTGAAGGTCCTGGTCACCATTTTTCAACCGGACCCAAAATAATAAGGGAGACACGACCCGGAGGATAAAAACCTCCAGCCGAGATCGTGTAAGGCTTCCCGTATCAATGGCTGCTGGTTCCATTTTTCTATAAAAGAGGTTAATTTGTCTTATCATTTGCGACTTTTCCGCCGATTATCTATTTGAGTTTTATGGAAGATAACGTTGACAGAAGGCTGAAGAGAGGGGATAGAGGTTTGTAGCGGAATGCTTAAACCTTCATTCCCTGAGTTGTAAAGTATAGGTAGAGTTCTCTTTATCAGAAAGAGATGGATAAATACGGTCTGAGGATCCTTCAGTGTCAGCGGGGTGTTTATTCTTTTGTGGATTCTCGAGTGGAGCGGATAGTTTGTTTGTTGACGGTGGTTGCTTTAGTTTTAAGTGTAATAAGAGCTGGGTGAGAGAATCCCAGATGGCTCCAAGCAAGTATATGGACCAACCATATACTGTATGCAAAGCGTAGCCATGAACTAGAGTATCTAATATCAATTTAAAAATTCTAACGGATAGATATATTCCCATTATTCCAGCGCTGATGTTTCCGAAAATTAAAAATCTATTCCAAAATTTTTCCCAGGTAGAGACGGCGATTTTTTCTATTGCGTCTTTGTCTAAAAGATTGGTAATTGAGCCTCCCTGTAAGGATGTAGGTCTTCCCATTATTCCCCTGGCGATGGTGTTAAGTACCGCAGGCCTCTCGGCAGGGAACATAATATGGTCTTTTAGATCTTCCAGATCGTTTTCGCTATATATGCCACTAGTGGCTAGCGAACCAGGGCTAACGTACTTCCAAGTAGGCTTGGTTAGGTTTCATAATGGCAGGGGGTACTGTATCTACTGGCTTAGGCATAAGTTTATACCATGAATCTCCCAGCAGGTACATTGCAGGCGCAAATGCGTTGCATGCAGTTTGTATCCCCTGACGCAGTATTACATGCGTCTGCGGTGTCAAAAAGAATGTTTGATTTCCCCTTAATACAGGAAGTTGATTGTAACAATATTCCGTTTGAGCAAGCCTCACCTCGACAGGTACGCATTTTACTATGTGGATTACCTCACCGGCTAACAGTGCCATATATCCAGGTCCTTTCATTAAATAATATGCAAATATATCAGGCGATTGAGTTGCTATGGCTAAGGCGTTTTGCAGTAATTGTTGTAAAAGTATATTTCTATATAATTCACTTATTTGTGTACGTATGTGTCTTTCTACATACACGAATTTAGAATTCATATATGTGAAAATGTCGAGATTTGATACTTTTGATTGCTTTTTAAAGATTTCAATGCCAGGTGATGCCTCAAAAATTATTAATTTTGGATGTTCAGTACGAATTAGAGTATATCCACAAGTAATATATTTCCCACGGCTGGTTAATGCGAATATAGTGTTTTGTGCTGTTAACGAATAAGCTACTTGTGATTGCTGATTCATGCTGTCAATTATTTTGTCAGCATATCCTTCATATAATACGCCATAGCTGGAAAATTTGCAAGTATCAGCAGGTACGGGATCCCAGAAGGTATCTCCTCCTTCTATATCTAAACAACTGTAGCGCTGAGTTTCACGCTACTCCAGATCTGAGGTGTACTTTGTTAGTATTTATTTTTACGTCGGCTACGTAATCTTGGAGAGTAATCTTAATACTGCCCAGTACAATGACGTCCGCCCATGTTCCATATGGGTCGGAATAAGCGCTTCCGGAGCACGATCCTTCCGAGTCGACGTGACCGGCTAATATTATAGGACGTGTCAGGGTTTGATTTGATTTTAACCCAGTTATGTAAGTTCCTGCCAGTTCATAAGTTCCATAAGTGTGCATACGGCGGCATGCTTCACGAGTGGTTTCTTGTATGAACGAATATTTGCCGTTAAAGACATCCATGGTGTGAGAAAACATCCCGCATTTCTTAATTAAGCGGTCGACTTCGATTTTACATTGTATTACTTTCACAGAGTCAAATTCGTTAATTTGAAGTAGTTGAATATAAATTCGGCTTGAATTTACGCTTTGCTGGGGAATATCACATTCTTCGATGTTTAGTAATGATAAGGTGGTGAGATTAGCAGACGCTGAACCACAATCGTAGCCTATTATTCCATGGGTGAATTGTAATTTCACAAGTAAGAATGTTAACGTAGCTATTCCCCTGGGATCCATCTGCAAATTTTTCTTATATATATTACGATATAATTAACCTATCTATTTGGCGTCGATTAACTATTATATTTATTATTTAGTTACTACCTAACAAAGGAATATTACATGTAT
>JALHBL010001444.1:0-5000 GCA_023638675.1 Camponotus pennsylvanicus
ATAATTCGGATTATAAGGACGCACAGTAAAATAATTGAATCGTGGATCTAAACAATTAATATAATGTAAGGCTCCATGATACATCATACAATCTTTTAATAAATAATCATATAATTAAAAAGTCTATATAATCTAAAGTACTTCTATACACCCAAGTAGCAGAGAATATTTTTTAAACGTTTTTTAAATATTTATTTTTCATTAATTATACATTGTACAATTTTATTTAAAAAATAATATTTTTTAAACGTTTTTTAAATATTTATCTTTCATTAATTATACATTGTACAATTTCATTTGAAAAATAATATTTATTAAATGTTTAATAAATATTTATTTTTCATTAATTTTTCATTTAAAGTAATGTTTAAAAAAATATTTATTTAACGTTTATTTAACGTTTATTTAATATTTATGTTAAACTAGAAAAAATTGTTTTAATAACGACTTAAAAAACATGTTTTTAACATTAATTTAAAATATAAATGTAAAATAATATACGTATTATCTAAAAAAAGAACTTTAATTTAACATTTATTTTTTAATTTATTTTTTAATAATATCTATATTCAATAGGTCTGTTCGTTTTGTCTGAACTAGCTGCATTAGTTCTCAGTTTGTCTTTTTGTTCCAATAGAAGAAGATAAACTGTGAACTAGTGCAGTCAGTTCAGACAAAACGAACAGATATATATATCGTAATTTTTGAAACTACCAATAATTATTTCTTCCATTCTTCTAGTCTAGAGAGCCTATAATCATGAGCCTATGATTATAGGCTCTCTATTCTAGTCTATAATAGGCTGCGTTCGGAAACATCACGCGGGTGCACTCGAGTGTCGTTTTGTCTTTGTTTAATTTTAAGAAGTAAACAGTTTCTGAACGCAGCTGTATTTTTGGAAATGTACATTTGCTAAGCAAAATCGCGCCATTGCACTCACAGCGACAGCAACGTACTTTTGGTGACTCAAATATTATCCGAAATATCCGAGAGAGCATCAGAACTGGAAAATAATTAATAAGTGCTCAATAATTTTTGGTTCATTAATTCACACTGGTGGTTATTAAGTATTTCGGTGTATAACGGTCATAACGTGTAAGACCATAAAACTGAGTGATCTTAACCTCTCACCGCCTTAAATTATTAAGCCTCTGACTGATAGGCAATTTGATAATATTAAAGAAGATAATGTTTATAATATGAATAAAAAAGGTCGCAATATAGAAGAGTTTTCTTCAATAAAGAAAAAAGGATTGTGTAAGATGAATCCAAAAGCAGTACATAAATGCGCATATGGTTCAGAT
This sequence comes from Camponotus pennsylvanicus, assembly GCA_023638675.1. Classification (NCBI taxonomy): domain Eukaryota; kingdom Metazoa; phylum Arthropoda; class Insecta; order Hymenoptera; family Formicidae; genus Camponotus; species Camponotus pennsylvanicus. Next base: position 1,305 of record JALHBL010001444.1, read on the forward strand.
GGAACAGTGTCGTTAGAATCTATTGCAGACGCAATCTGTTTTCTCAGCAGTATGTTGATATTTTATTTACATTATCTATTTGCATTTTGTAAAAGTGTTTTGAATTATTTTTAATGTTATATCTAAACCGATATAAACCAATTAATTTTGTATATTTAAATTTATACTTAATATTTTTTACAACATGAATAAAATAACAAAACTTTTTTATTTTGTTTAGGTGAATTGTCATTGTGCAAATCGTTACTACGAAAAACTGACAAAACTATGGAAACTTTTGTGGAGTCTGAGGTGACAACGAATAAAAATGCATCAATTAAACAATCTCAGCCTGAAAATCCAGAAAGTTATCTAGATGAATTTCCACTTTCAACTTTGGATCAATTGAAGGCAGTTGAAAGAAAATTTAAAAAAGATGATTCTTACCGTTCTAAAATCGTATAAGTATTATTTATAATATTTTATATTAATTCAAAACACATTAATATAACGTTAAAAACATATTTATTTAATGTTAACAAAACACATTTAATTAACGTTAAAAACACATTTATTATATGTTAAAAACAAACATTTATTAAATATTAAAATAAATATTTTTTTAATGAAAAAACAAGGAACTATCCCATTAATTATAACGTTTTTTTAACATTTTTTTTATTACGAAAAATGTTTTTAAAAACGTTAAAAAAATATTTTTTGCTACTTGGGCACTTTTATATATTCCATATGTATATACATTATATATATATATATATATATATATATATATATATATATATATGTTAAAAAGTACGTAAAATATTTCGATGACGAACAAACAATAACACCGACCTTGGCGGCGTAAACAATAGCGCGCTAATGTTTACATGCCATAATCTTGAAAAATGTTTCGATAAAAAAATAATAATAACACGGTCTTTCGGACTAATTTTCTCGGCTCTATTATTATTCGCGCGACGACACTCAAAGAGTAAAGTAGTAGTACAAGGCGCTCCGTTAAATCCTTTTCTAGACGCGATCGCGATCAATATCGACAAATTATTTGCTGTATCAAAATACGTAAAATATAATATAATATAATATAATATAATATAATATAATATAATATAATATAATATAATATAATATAATATAATATAATATAATATAATATAAATATATATTGTTTACGCCAAGATCGGTATTATTGTCTGTTCGTCATCGAAATATTTTACGTACTTTAACATATTTATATTATATTATATTATAATATAAAATATAATATAATATAATACAATATATTTCGATATGACGAACGGACAATAACACGGCGTTCGGCCTTGACGATGTAAACAATAACGCGCTAGTCATACGGTCTTGGTATCATTCACACGGCAACACTCGAGCAGTAAAGATCGTAGTGCGAAATACGTCGTATATTCTTAAATTAATTATTAATTAAACAATTATTGTATCATGACTTTCAATCTTATTAAACTTTCGATCCTATAATTCGTATTAATATACATGTATTGCATATATATATATCAATAATAAAAACAACATTTGTAATGAATTAGTATTTAATTTGATTTTATAAAAACGTCGAGCGAATCGTACTTCTCTATCCCTTATACACTATATTAAAGTGCGTCTCTCGTAATTATTCCGTGATCGGGAGTGCCGTGCAAAGTGTCTCGCAATCGTTTCTACATATGACTAAATATAATTAATTGTTTGTTCGCGAGTGAACATGAGTGCTGTGAAGGTGCAAGCAAAGGATGAAGAAAGGAGAAGGATATCTGAAAAAGTATCGGACAGCCAGAGAACAGTGAGAGAGCCTGAAGCAGCCAGAGAGATATGCGGTGAGTAATTTATAAAAATTATTTATTATTTATATTGTTGCGTCCCCGTATGGCACGCCGTTTTGCTATTTAATATCATCATAAAAATTCTATCACATTAAAATGATACTCAAGAAAAAGGAATTATTATTATGTCTAGACATATTTATAATTCATCAAATTATTATTTAGCTATAACATAATTGAAAATGCAGAATTCAAATTATGTCTAGACAAAAAATTAATTGTAAATTTATTTTATGTTATAACATAAATATTTTTCGGGAATAAAAATTATGGACATAATTTTAATTCCCGAATTTTTATTATGTACATAATTTCAATTACCGAATTAAAATTCACGAATTAAAATTATGCACATAATTTTAATTCCCGAATTTCCATTATGTACATAATTTCAATTACCGAATTAAAATTCACGAATTAAAATTATGTACATAATTTTAATTCCCGAATTTCCATTATGTACATAATTTTAATTCCTGAATTAAAATTCACGAATTAAAATTATGTACATAATGGAAATTCGTGATTGGTGGCAACCCTGCACGTCTACGCGCGGCGTTATGTTCGATATCGCGGCGTTAAGCCTTGTGTCCACGATGCTAGAAATCGGTCCGAGTCCTCGGATCGAAAAATGTGTAGCCAATTAATATGCAGTTTTTACGGAAAGGCAGCAATTTCATTGGCTACACAATTCTCGGTCCGAGAACTCGGACCGATTTCTAGCATCGTGGACACAAGGCTTAACGTCGCGATATCGAACGTAACGCCGCGCGTAGAGGGCGTGCAGGGTTGTCACCAATCACGAATTTCCATTATGTATATAATTTTAATTCAGGAATTAAAATTATGTACATAATGGAAATTCGGGAATTAAAATTATGTACATAATGGAAATTCGGGAATTAAAATTATGTGCATAATACAAATTCTGGAATAAAAATTAGGTGTATAATTTTAATTCATGAATTTTAATTCGGTAATTAAAATTATGTGCATAATTCAAATTCTCTATAAATACCCAGACAGCACAAAAAGGCCAAAAGATGTCTTAAAGACGTTTGAAAGACTTTAAGACGTCTTTAAGTCGTCTTTTAGATGTCTTGGACATGTGTGCTGTCTGGGTATTATGTCTTAACATAATAAAAATTTCTTTCCATTTAAAATTTAATATGAAATCTAGGATTAAAATGACAGTCACGCGTAATTTTAATTTTCAATTTTTATTCTGTTATAACATAATTTTTATTTACCGAATTTCTATTAGGACATGACAATTTTTAAATCGTGATTTTCTATTATGTCGTAGCTTAATTTTAATTCACTGAATTATTATAATAGCTTACATAATTTATATTCCTACAATTATTATTTTGTTACGATATAAATAAAAATACATTAATATTATCTCAACATAATAAAAATGAATTAATATTATGTCTTGACATAAAAATAATTCCACGTATAGGCTGTATATTTCTTTATGGTCCATATTTTGAATCCTCTTTCATTGATGAAAGTGCCTCTAAAAGTGGCTTATAACCAATCAGAAGGCTTATAAAGTCACTTTTAGAGGCACTTTTATCGATAAAAAAGAATTTAGAATATGGACCTATGTATTTTGAATTAATTTTGTCAAGACATAATTTTAATTCATTTTTATTATGTTATAACATAATAAAAATGATGCCGAAAAACTATCTACTTCAGTTTAAATCAATTATTGAATTTTTATTTTAGGTTAAGAAAATCTTATTAATAAATAGCAAAACGGCGTGCCATATCCCCGCGTCTCGTTCCTGCGGATGTATACGCCATCCGTTATTCTGTCGGGAAGTACGTCGAT
>JALHBL010001444.1:7500-19667 GCA_023638675.1 Camponotus pennsylvanicus
ACGTAATATAATGCATGTATAAAATATTCCAGGTTTTATTTTAACACATTTAAAGTATCTATAATAAAGCATTTATAATATTTTTGTTATTAATTAATATTTTTATATATAAATATTTTAATATTTTGTAAAATATTTTAAAAATAATATAATTATTTTAATATTTCATATATGAAAATTAATATACTCTCCTTTATATAATTATATTTTTCAAAAATTTATAATAAAGAAACATTTTTTTGCTAGTTTTACATTTAAAGTATTAATATCAGAGATAAATCTCTCTTAAAAGATAAAAAAATTGATTGCGCGTAATAATTAGTTTTACAAAATAAATTATTTTGAGTTTTATAAAGAATAGATCTATAAGAATATTAATTGATTATATTTGAATTTAATTTTTGACATATTGATTTAAAAATAGAAGTGTGTGACAAGAATTAAAATTAATAATAATTTGAATTGTATTTAGATTGTTAAAAAGTTGAATGATAAAACATCGAATAAAATACACTTATCTTTAAATTCTTTAAGTATTGTTAGAGAAATAATTATTCTTATAAAAATCACAATAAAATAAATTATCGTTTTATTGCTAAGTGTTAACTGTTAAATGCAACAGAAAAATTAATTACTTGATACTTTTTTATTATCATATAAAACGATAATAATTATATTGCGTGTGCGCACGTTGTGTTGCGATTATTATAAAAATTACACGGATTGTAATTAAATATTACTATTACTGTCAATTTATTTATTTGTCATGTATATACGTGAAATTTAAATCGCGATTTTTTTTCTCATTTAATCATTGAGTAATATCGAAACTTAGTTTATCTTTTCGCGATAATATTTCTTTTAGAAAACCTTACAAAATACATTAAAATTCCGGGTACTCTTTCTTAATCGAAAGACATAATCGATATATTTATTAGTGATTCTTTTGATTGCGACAGATTATATCAGCTATATACGCCAATCTAAAAATTTCTAATAAATTTTACATTGTAGGCATTTCTGATATTTTCGTGTAATATAATAAAATATTCTATGTATATATTCTATATAACAATTTATTATGTATATCAAGTTATTATGAAAATTGTAACAAAACTATGTGTAAAAGTTATTTATAACATTCACAATAGAGAATAAATCTTGAATAAAAGTCTCGAAAAATGGAAAATATATCTTGCAATATCTTCATTTTTCGAAAAATTATCTTACTCTCCGAACTTTCCTTTCTCTTTCTTTCCATATATATATAATATTATTGTAAGTCCAAGCGTGTGTGTTATAATGCTCTCATGCAACATCAAATTATCCGTATTATTGAAAATATTTGAATAAATTCGAATATATATTTATTTGATGTTGATAGCATCATCAATTTATAAATTATATTATAATTATACTACATATTTTGCTTCGCATATTGTCGAATATTTTTTTAAACACGATTACGATTAGTATCGAAACATGATTTGATATAATTATTAATAATTAAAAATTAATGAACTTATAATAAACGACATGAAACTGTATCGCAACGATAAATCTTTATCGCATCGCAATCATTAATTACTGCGAATAAAAATTGAAACAGGGGATACATAAAAGGGGATAAAAGAATTAATTTTGTTATGATCTTTCGATTATTAATGCTTATTATAATAATTTCCTTGACGATATCTATTAGAATTAAATAAATTTCAACCAATGCTTTAAATTTTCTTAATCGACAATAACTCATAGAAGATTTCAACGACGAATTATAATAATAACGTAGTAGTCGTCCTTGGCGATATAAACAGTACCGCGGTAATGTTTTTGATTTACGGTCATTCGCACAGTAATCTTGAGCAATAAAGTGACGTTTCATATATTATTAAATTCTTTCTTTACATAGTCGACCCTGGCGATATAAACAGTACCGCGGTAATATTCTTGACTTACGATCATTCGCTCAGTGGCTCTTGAGCAGTGAAGTAGTGATGTGAGACGTTTCATATATTATCAAATTCTTTCTCTAAACACAATTGCAAGTGCAACGAGGAACTTTTCGTGAATAAGTGTAAGTGCAACGAGGATTAAAGTGCCACGAGAAAAGAGCGAAGGAAGCAAAATAAAAAAGGAGGTTTTGGAAGTGGAAGGATCAATAAGATATGATGTAAGTCATTAATATAAATTATTTATCACATTCATTATTTATTATATTGTTGCGTCCCCGCGTCCCGTCCCTCTGAATGTATTCGTCACCCTTTGAATTCTTTCGAAGAAGATCGTTTTCGCGCGCGTTGTCAAGATATTGTTATAAACAATGACTGTCAGAGAGTCTAAGCCCAGCTGTCAAGTTGTGCGGACGCGCGTCTATTTGTGATCCGTTTTACGATTATTCTGAATTCTTGTATGTTACTCGCGATTTATTAAAATTCTTGTGCACCTTAAATCGCGTTATTATTTACGAGTGCACGAGAGTCAGCGTATGTCGATTGTGTCGCGCGCGTTCGATATATATCGCGTTCGATATATACCGCGTTCCGCGGACGCAACAATATATAAATTATTTATCAATAATATATATATTCAAAATATACATATTTCTCGTTTCGTTTTATTTCTTTGATTGTGATTTAATAGTGATTTTAAATTGTAACATATATAATACATATACTTATAAAAAATATTCCATTTTATTTTAAGATAATTAAAACATTTATAAAATTTTTTATTAATTAATATTTTCAGATACTTTTATGTTTTATAAAACATTTCAAATTAATATATTTATTTAAATATTTCATATATAAAAAAGTTTCTATTTTTTTATTTATCATATTTTTAAAAGTTTATATCTAAGAAATATAAATTATTTTGTAATTACGCAATTTATAATATTAAAATATATCTATTTAAAAGTAAAAATGTAAAAATTAATTGCGCGCAATAATTAGGTTTAAAATCAATTATTTTGAACATTGCTTTGTATAATAGATGTTCTCTTATCCTTTATATTTTTATTTATCGTTTATATTTGCGAATTTAAATTTATGTACTATATTACAAAATAAATTTCAAATTATGTATTATATTATATATAAAATTATATATAATATAACCCTCCCATGGGGTACACCTTGTCGCGGTGGGAGGGCTTAGTACTTGGATGGTGCCTTGAGGTTTATCTTAAATTTTTCTATTTATGATAAATCTTAAGGTGCTTGAATGGGAAGCTAAGTACCCTTTCGCGTCGTCGGTGCCGTCAACGTGCCGCGGACGGCAAGCGCTTCGTTACCGCGTTTTAGTATTCTCGCGTCGTCGCGTTTTCGCGGAACTTTTGGACTTTTCATATAAAATCCCAATTTCATTTATTGTCACGAGTCTCTACTTCCGATGCCAACCAACTGGGATGTTTCGGGTTTGCACACGTTGCTATGCAACGTACACTCTTGCTTCGTGCTTCGTCAAGTGATTCGGCCCGAATTAGTTAGAACTCGATCGATTGCTCGGAATGGTCGTCAATGGGTCCCTTCTCTTTGCTCGTCTACAGCCACACGCACTGCGTGTGTTAACCCTGTCGAGGAGTCGAGTGGAGGCCCCTAGGCACGATTTTCGCTCGGTAAAAGGGGTTGCCTCCCCATTTTCTAAATTGCTGAATGTAAGCATTTAAAAAATGTGGGTATCCTCTTCTTTTGCCGTCTACTAGCCTGGTGTAGCATATAGCAACCGCGGGAGGCATAATATGTCCGGGCGGAGCACCTGAAATCGTGCTTAGCGGGTCCAGGTTCGATACGAGATAGGATAATTATTCGCGAAAAAGAGTTGGTGAACTTCATTTTCCTCTATTTCCGTCAATCGTTTCGTCTTCTTTCCGGTTTGGGCTTAGTCCTTGCTCGTTGTATCGTTGCAATCCCGACCGGTTGACTCGAAGTTGATTCTCATAAGTGAAATGGGATTTTTGCTCGTACCGAAACCGGGAGAGCCGTCTAATGTATAGGTATACATATTAAGTATATTCATCGCGCGATCAAATATAAAATTTTTAATATAAGTTCTTATACAAAATTATCGTTTTAACAAAAGATTTTTATCGCTGTCCCTCTCGTCAGATAATATTCCTAAATATTGCTAATTAAATATAAAGAATTATCGAATAAGAGTGTGAAGATTCGATGTGATAAGTCAACGATTAAATATTAGCTTCACAAAATTTAACGATCACCTTCGATATTATAGAATCGCGAGTTAATTATTATGAATTTAATAATTTGTTTCTTCAGTTATATTTATACTTACGAATTTCGTATCGGAAAATATTCATAAATAAATTAATAAATTACGGTTGTGAAATCACCGTGTTTTTCCCGCGTTCTTTTCGCATTCTTAGACGAGATTGTCGTTTTAATAAAAGAGTTATCGTTGTTTCTTCCGTTAAATAAACGTTAATAAAAATTGCGTGGCTCGTACCGCCGAGGAGTCGAAACGATTTTTATCATGGAGAATTATTTCTCACCGGTTCTTGTGAGATCCATTCGCGACGTCTAGTTCGGTGGCCTGTTAAAAATTGGGAATTTTTATTGTAAGATTGGAACTAATCCCAGATTTTCCTGGCAATTTCCGAAAGCAATGATTTCGGTAGTAATTCAACGACGATACGCTTCTTTAACGTCAAATTAATTTAAATAATATATATTTAGATGAGAGAAATGTATCTTTTCTTTTCTTCGTTAAAAAATGTTCTTCATTATTAGGATTGGTATCATTATTGTCTACATAATGCCAGAAAGATTTAATAGTAGATTAAATATGGATATAGCGTTGTGTATAAATTTTAATTTTCTAAATAATTTCATAATTTAATTAATTTTTATTAATTTTTATGATAAAAATGATTACGAACGAATATATTTTATTAATTATTAATTAATTTGAAAAAATTATTTAAAATACATGCACAAATTAACACGTATCCAAAATATTTTTATAATTTTTGTTAATATAATATATTATATATACGCGAAATTATACATGAATGTTACATAAAATGTGCGAGTATTTAAAAAGAGACGAATCGAATGGGTACCCCTATATCAGTAAGATATTGATTAAAAGAAAAATATATTATTAATTTAAACGTTACAAGAATAAGAATCTAGATAATTAATCTAGAATTAATTATATATTTAAAATTATTTCATTTATTTTATTTTGAACACTATTCGAATTGAAATTTTTTAAATCTTGCTGTTATCGGGTTCGATTCGTCTCGCGCGCGACGGTACCCCAAATTATGTGTTCGCACATTTAACACAAACTCCAATAATGCATGTATTTTATTATTTATAAATATAATCGTTCGTAATCACATTTCGATAAGAAAGGTTATATCCATTTAATTTTCAATAAAGAAATATATTTCTTAGTAATGGAAGAACATGTTTTCTGACGTGAATATCAATTTCGCGAATTGAAAATAATGACGAGGGATATTTGTCTTTGATTTAATACTGAAATCATTGCTATCGGGAATAGTCCGGAAGATCCAGGATTCGTTCCCTCCTACAGTGAAATTCTCGACGTTCAATGGATCACTTAACTTTTCTTCGCAGATTGATCTCGCGAAATCTGATTTAGAAACAAGATGTTAATCGTTCTCCATTTTTAAGATCGCTCCTCTTTTTATCGGATTACCGGTATGTCACTCGCGTATCTGCAATTAAATATTTTGAATATTATCGATTTATTTATCGTCGCGTTTTACCGCGAATTTTAAATTGCGATATATTTTATAAAAATTCGCAGTAATTCGGTTGCTGAATTGCATATTCACAAACATTACAGACCTCAAATGATTGTTGAAATATTTTCGATTTTCTATATTTACGTGATAATAATTATATCGCGCACGTGTCTATTGAGAGCTTCGATCATTATATTTATTCGTCGCGTTTTCTCGGGAATTTTAAATCGCGATTTATCTTATAATTTAATCGTTGACTTATACGTCGAAACTTTGTCTATCTTTCCACGTCTTTGAATGTTGTCTTTTATAGTCTTCGCTAGTAGTGCAAATATTTCTTTTTTATTATTTAAGAAGATGACCGATAATTTTATTGATGATTCATCGCGATTATTTAAATCATTATATAAATCTTATTAAACTCTACTAATACATCGATAGTTAGAGATATAGTTAGATAGTTAAATTATTAGAGAGGGATTTTGATAAAATTATTTGTTCCGTTATTCTCTATTAAACGTGGCGAACAACGCGATTTTTTAATTATATGTTAATTATATTTAAAATTGTAAAGACTTAAGATTCATTTTATTTCATTTAACTAATCATGCGCGAGATGTATGTATTTTCAATATGTATTTTTCAATCGCGATATTTCTATAAAATAGCGTATTAATCGCAAATAAATTCGCAAATATTACAGACATTACCTTAAACATCTGTCGAAATATCTTTGCACTTGTGCGTGATAGTAATTATATCGCGCGTGTCTATTAGGTGCTCCGATTATATTATAAAAATTATACATATCGCAATCAAATATTCCGAATATTGTCGATTGATTTATTTGTCGCGTCTTCTGGCGAATTGTAAATCGCGATTTATCTTATAACTTAATATTATCTTATAATTTAATCGTTGACTTATACGTCGAAACTTTGTCTACTTTTCCACGTCTTTGAATATTGTCTTTTATAGTCTGCGCTAATAGTGCAAATATTTTTTTTACTATTTAAGAAGATGATCGATAATTTTATTAATGATTAAAATCGCGATTATTTAAATCATTATATAAATCTTATTAAACTTTACTAATACATCGATAGATAGAGATATAGTTAGATAGTTAAATTATTAGAGAGAGACTTTGATAAAATTATTCGTTCCGTTATTCTCTATTAAACCCGTTATTCTCTATTAATTATATCACGCGTGTCTATTAGGAGCTCCGATTATATTATAAAAATTATACATATCGCAATCACACAAATATTCCGAATATTGTCGATTTATTTATTTGTCGCGTCTTCTCGCGAATTGTAAATCACGATTTATCTTCTAAAAATTTGTAATAAATTCTATATTCGCAAATATTATAAATCTCAAATGTCTCGAAATATCTTTGCATTTGTTTGATAATAATTATGTCGCGCGCTGTCTATTAGCGGTTTCGATTATCATATTACAAAAATTATGCATATCGTAATCAACTATTCCTAATAATCGATTTATTTATTCGTTATCGCTCTCTCGCGAATTTTAAATTGTTATCTATCTTGTACTTTTAATCATTGATTTACATCGAAGCTTGATCTATCTTTTCGCGTTTTGAATATTAATAATCTACATAAAATGCGCCAGTAATGCAAATACTTTCTTTTACAATCGGAAAAACTATCAATAATTTTATTAATGACCCTTTTGACCACGATTATTTATGTTTAAGCGTTATTTATATAAAACTAATTTCTATTCTTAAATTCTATTATTGTGTCGATTATTAATAATAAATATCGCGTAATTCATCATCGCTAATCAGCCTTGTTTGGACTATGTAGAAATTTTTAATAAATTTTATATTATACGTATATTTTGGATACTTTTGTAATTCTTTGTAATAATTTAAAATTATCAAAATTATTTTTAAGAAGATTAAACAAATTGCATAATTATAAATGTTCAAGATATATTTTAGCATGTTATATTTGATTTTAAAAATTAAAAATATATCATATAAATGTGTAAATTAATATATAGCTATAATATTAAGTCCAAATGTTAATGTTATCAATATCAAATTATTTATGTTATTAAACATTTGAATAAATCGAGTACATTTATTTGATATTGATAACATCATAAATTATATTTTGTAAATTGTACTTTGTAATTAATGAATTGTGATTTGTAAATTGTAAATAGTTATAATTGTATATTAATTATAATCTAATATTGATATTTTTAATTATTGACATAGTTGTATAAAATACAATTATAACTATAATTATATTACATGAAATTGTATTTACGATTGTAAATCGTATTGTGTCTATTTACGATGTAAATTGTAAATAGTTATAATTGTATATTAATTATAATCTAATATTGATATTTTTAATTATTGACATAGTTGTATAAAATACAATTATAACTATAATTATATTACATGAAATTATATTTACGATTGTAAATTACGTGAATACATTCTTATGTAAATTACACGAAAAATTATCGAAAGTATACGTATAATGATTATACGTATATATTATATGTATATATATGATTATACGTAAGTGTACGTATAATATTAATTCGTTAAATTAACATGTTTGTTTCTATAGTATATATTTTTGAAATATTCGTAAAAGAATAACTGTTTACATTTTCATATCAAAGAGTCATTAATAATTTCGGAAAATTTTTATATAAAATGTAGAATCGCGAGTCAATTATTATAAATTTAATGATATGCTTTCCGTTAGATTTATCTATTTATGAATTCCATATCGCGCGGAATTGAATATTCTTAAAATAAATTATTAAATTATGATTGCGAAAATACCGTGTTCTTTCCGTGTTCTTTCCGCGTTCTTTCCGCGTTCTTTTCGGGTTCTTTTCGCGTTCTTTCTGGGTTCTTTTCGCCTCCTTTTCGCGTCCTTATAAAAGATTACCGTTTTAACAAAAGAATTTTATCGCTGTCCCTCTCGTCAGATAATATTCCTAAATATTGCTAATTAAATATAAAGAATTATCGAATAAGAGTGTGAAGATTCGATGTGATAAGTCAACGATTAAATATTAGCTTCACAAAATGTAACGATCACCTTCGATATTATAGGATCGCGAGTTAATTATTATGAATTTAATAATTTGTTTTTTCAGTTATATTTGTACTTACGAATTTCGTATCGGAAAATATTCATAAATAAATTAATAAATTACGGTTGCGAAATCATCGTGTTTTTCCCGCGTTCTTTTCGCATTCTTAGACGAGATTGTCGTTTTAATAAAAGTGTTATCGTTGTTCCTTCCGTTAAATAAACGTTAATAAAAGTTGCGTGGCTCGTACCGCCGAAAAGTCGAAACGATTTTCATCATGGGGAATTATTTCTCACCGGTTCTTGTGAGATCCATTCGCGACGTCTAGTTCGGTGGCCTGTTAAAAATTGGGAATTTTTATTGTAAGATTGGAACTAATCCCAGGTTTTCCTGGCAATTTCCGAAAGCAATGATTTCGGTAGTAATTCAACGACGATACGCTTCTTTAACGTCAAATTAATTTAAATAATATATATTTAGATGAGAGAAATGTATATTTTCTTTTTTTCGTTAAAAAATGTTCTTCATTATTAGGATCGGTATCATTATTGTCTATATAATGCCAGAAAGATTTAATAGTAGATTAAATATGGATATAGCGTTGTGTATAAATTTTAATTTTCTCAATAATTTCATAATTTAATTAATTTTTATTAATTTTTATGACAAAAATGATTACGAACGAATATATTTTATTAATTATTAATTAATTTGAAAAAATTATTTAAAATACATGCACAAATTAACGTATCCAATATATTTTTATAATTTTTGTTAATATAATATATTATATATACGCGAAATTATACATGAATGTTACATAAAATGTGCGAGTACTTAAAAAGAGACGAATCGAATGGGTACCCCTATATCAGTAAGATATTGATTAAAAGAAAAATATATTATTAATTTAAACGTTACAAGAATAAGAATCTAGATAATTAATCTAGAATTAATTATATATTTAAAATTATTTCATTTATTTTATTTTGAACACTATTCGAATTGAAATTTTTTAAATCTTGCTGTTATCGGGTTCGATTCGTCTCGCGCGCGACGGTACCCCAAATTATGTGTTCGCACATTTAACACAAACTCCAATAATGCATGTATTTTATTATTTATAAATATAATCGTTCGTAATCACATTTCGATAAGAAAGGTTATATCCATTTAATTTTCAATAAAGAAATATATTTCTTAGTAATGGAAGAACATGTTTTCTGACGTGAATATCAATTTCGCGAATTGAAAATAATGACGAGGGATATTTGTCTTTGATTTAATACTGAAATCATTGCTATCGGGAATAGTCCGGAAGATCCAGGATTCGTTCCCTCCTACAGTGAAATTCCCGACGTTCAATGGATCACTTAACTTTTCTTCGCAGATTGATCTCGCGAAATCTGATGTAGAAACAAGATGTTAATCGTTCTCCATTTTTAAGATCGCTCCTCTTTTTATCGGATTACCGGTATGTCACTCGCGTATCTGCAATTAAATATTTTGAATATTATCGATTTATTTATCGTCGCGTTTTATCGCGAATTTTAAATTGCGATTTATCTTAAAAATTCGCAAGTAAATCGGTCGGTGAATTGTATATTCACAAACATTACAGATCTCAAATGATTGTTGAAATATTTTTGATTTTTTATACTTACGTGATAATAATTATATCGCGCTCGTGTCTATTGAGAGCTTCGATCATTATATTTATTCGTCGCGTTTTCTCGGGAATTTTAAATCGTGATTTATCTTATAATTTAATCGTTGACTTATACATTGAAGCTTTGTTTATCTTTCCACATCTTTGAATATTGTTTTTAATAGTTCGTGCAAAATGCTGGTAGTGCAAATATTTTAATTATATTTTAAAGCTTATAAAGCTCATTTCTTCTTATTCAGCTAATCATGCGCGAAATAGGATATGTATTTTATTCTCAATCGTTAGATTCGTATAAAGTCACGTATATATTAATCGCAAATAAATCGGACAATGAATTTTATGTTCATAAACAATACGGATCACAAATGTTTGCTAAAATTTCTTCGTCTGTCAACATTTGTGTGATAAAAATTATATCGCACGCGTATTTATTGATTCGATTATTATATTATAAAAATTATGCGTATCTCGCAATTGAATATTCGATTATTGTCGATTTATTTATTCGTCGCGTTTTTTCGCGAATTTTAAATCGCGATTTATTTAGTAACTTAATTGTTGATTTCGAAGTTTATTCTATCTTTTCATTTTGAATATTTCCTTTGATAATCTATACAAAATGCGCCAGTAATGCAAATACTTTCTTTTACAATCGAAGAAATGATCAACAATTTTATTAATGACTCTTTTGATCATGATTATTTACGTTTATACGTTATTTATATAAAATTAATTAAATTCTATTATTTTATGTTGATCATTAATAATAAATATCGCGTAATTAATCATCACTAATCAGTCTTGTCTGGTCTAAGTAAAAATTTTTAGTAAATTTTATATTATACGTATACTTTGGACACTTTCGTGTAATAAATTTTATTTTGTATTAAGTTTAAAATTATAGTTTATATTAAATTTGTATTATATTTTGTAATACATATTTCTAATGCATTGTATTTTATATATTCTGCATTAAATTTTGTAATATATATATATATATATATATATATTTGTAATGTAATTATTTTTTTTTATATTACATAATTTAATATTTTGTAATGTGTTTTTTATGTAATTGCAAATTAATATTATAATTTACGTTGTATATATTATAATTATGTAATATATATTTTTTATATGTATTATATTCTCTGTTTAAAGACTCTATTAAAAAAAATAAAAATAAATAAAAAAATATTTCCTCCTCAATTTTTCCTCCCCTGTATCTCCGCCTTAACAAAGGCATTTGCCAGGTGAGGAGGTTTCAGGTACTCTCATGAACCTGAGAGCTATTGGAGAGCATTTGGACAACGTATGAGCGCACATAGATACATACACATATAGGTAAGTAATTTATAAAAATTAGTAATTTAATTTTTTAATTAATAATTTATAAAAATTAGTAATTTAATTTTTTAATTATTAATTTATAAAAATTATTTTTATAAAAATTATTATTTATCATATTTATATATTATTTTCAAAATATAATGATTGTTATACTCTGGTGCTACCGGCATATTTCGTCCACATAGCACGGAACAAAACCAGAAATTGTGCACATCATATATTACCCTCTGAGAACATTCATGGACCATGGCTTTGTAGTTCATGTCCACGTTTTCAATGTCCATAGAGGGAGTATCGCTTTCAGGG
>JALHBL010001446.1:0-7500 GCA_023638675.1 Camponotus pennsylvanicus
TTATCGTTATTTCATGCAACTAATAGACACATACGACGCTTATAAAGCATGTGTATTGTAGGAGGGAATAATATTTCCGTTATACGAACATAGATTAATTCATATTGCTTGTGGAGCTGTTCTGGGAATATTCATTTATGTGTTAAATTTACACTGAAAAATCATGAAAACTCCAAAAATTCGTTCATTGAAATAGTTATCATCGTATTGTATATGTTTGGTATTGTAATAAGACGTGATATAATAAGGACGGAGATTAATACATTATTTAAATGATTTATATATTAAATAATTATATATAATTATATATAATTATATATTACATTATTTAAATATTACATTATTTAAATATTAAATTATTTATATATTAAATTTACATATAATTATATAATTATATATTACATTATTTAAATTATTTATATATTAATTTTATATACTATGTATATAATTGTTTATAGACGGTGTCTCTTCTAAGTTCTTTGATAAAAAAATGATTGATGATTAATTTAGAAAAATGATTTGATATATTGCCTAAACAAGAATGTCGATATATCTTTTTTCCTTCAGTACAATTTTCAAGTAACTATTGATTTAAATTTAAGACTTCTCACAAATAAAATAAAATAAAACATGAATATAAATAAAATAATATTCATTAAATGATAAATCAGATATTAAATATAACAACTAATAAAATATATATCTCTTAAAATTTAAAATACTTTTATAATAGATATGAAATATCAAATAAAAGATATGTATGTAAAATAAGAGCGAGAAAGAATAGTATCCGCATCAATCCGTATGACAGTTAATCACTTTCTTGAGACAATTAGTGAACAAAGGAGGGATATAATGATACTAGTGGCTATTTGTAGAAGTCGACCGACTGGCCGCGAGAATGACCTTCATTTTCTGCCAGCGGCAGAAGCCGAGAAACGACTCCCGGTTTCTCGTGCAAAGCCCTTCCTTGTCACTTTAGTCGTAGACCTCGTATTCCTCCTTCATCGGATTTTTCTCATCTGATCCTGCTCTTCACGGCATCACCATTCATGGAGAAGAGCGAGATGCTCTCGGAAGAATCGCACGTAAACAGAGTATCTTTCTGTCTCGTTCGTTCGCAACATATGTTTCTTCACACGAAGGATATTTATTTAAAAAATATAATTTTTCTCAAAATCATGTAAAAAATAAAAATAAAAATTTATATATATATTTATATATATATATATATATATATATATATATATATATATTTATTTATTTATTTATTTATTTAAATTAAATAATTAACTTAAATTAATTTCTGTTGATAATATAGACATAATATGTATATTACAATTACATATATATATATATATATATATATATATGTAATTGTATTTTACATATTATGTCTATATTATCAATAGAAAAATTAATTTGTTAATTATTTAATTTAAATCAATAAATATTTAATTTTGTGCACTTGTAACAAAATTATTTATTATAATTTGATAAGAATGAAATTTGAATTATAATTTTTTTCTTATAAAAATTATATTTAATTTATTAATTTTTAAGAGACAAGATTTTTATTTTATGCTAAAATACATTGATTTTAATATAAATAATATTTTTTACGTATTTTTGTAAATATATTGCATAATAAGTATTTTAGAATACATATTTTTTAAAATTTTTCAATTGTATTCAAAAATTGTGCTACAATACATGTTTATCTTAAATAACATGATACTTGGCATTCTTTATAATGTTGTATATAATACATGTTATATTATTATTTTATATTACTTGGCTATTGTTATATTTAGTATTTAATTGAATAAAAAGTAAATATAACAATATATAAAAGAGACAAATGTATGTAAAACTTTTTGTTTGCGAAATATTTAGATCTGCAAATAATAGGCATTCATGAATAGCCAAGAAAGCGCGACGTTTATTCAAAAGAATCAGGAATTTTTCTCCTAATTGGATTTCCTTTAGACCGGGGAAATTCTCTTATCACTTGAAAAGAAAGCACCCAAACAATTTAAAAGCACAAGTGCAGAGCTTGGACTACTTTATTGACATTTTAGCGTCGAGAAGCAGGAAAACGAATGACGTTGTGAAAAAAAGAGAAAGCTAATCTTCTTTTCTATAAAATTTTCGATATTCAACTATTGTAAACTTTTCAATATAAAAGTTATTTTATACTATCATATATTTATAAAATATATAAAAATCATTAAAAAAAATATTTCTTTAGCAATTAAATGACCAATAAAATTTTCTTGTTTTTTGTTTATATTTAAATTGATATTAATACAAATTTCAATTCTTTAATATTATATGTATTATATATATTTGGTTTTGTTTATATATATATATATATATATATATATATATATATTACAATTTTTAAAATTTTAGACGAGAGGAAAGAAATTGAATTATTTTCTATTATTTATATGTTTTTATTATCTATTTAAATTTCTTCGAAAGAATCTTAATTTAATAATATGTAATCATATAAATTATTAAGATAAGTATTACTTATATTGATTCTTTAAATTTGTAAAGAAATTTTGTTTAAATTACAGCAATCATAATTTTTCAAAAGAAATAACCGATATTAATGCGTGCATTAGGTGAGAGGTCTGGACAACTCAGTGGTCTAGAGCAGTTGCCTGGAAAGCGAAAGACTCGGGTTCCCGATCCAGCCACTTGCACCTCACATATTTTTTTAGTCCGCGAATATTGTTTTCTAACAATTATTCGTTGGGCTGAAAAGTGTGTAAATGCTTTTTTCACGGGATATGCGTCGATGCCGTTGCCACGGATGGATTCTGTCGCTCGTTGACCAAATGGGCGTATAGACACGTCTGACCACCTCCCATATACATCCCTATCTTTTCTGGTCAAATGCACGAAAAAAGCAATTATCTCCAAAAATATTTTGACGCCTGATTTTAACCTGCCTTCTCATTTCTGATTCATCCCTATGATCATGGGCGGATTTTAAAAACGTTAATTCCATGAAATATTGATCCGTTGACTTTCACCGAATTTCGCCGAGGATTATTCAACGTCCGCAAAAATGTAGCATAAAATTTACAATAATTTAAGATCATTTAAGAAGATTAAAAAATATTTGTAGGAATAAAAATATTTCCGGAAAAATATATTAGTAGATTTAATTATTAGAATGTTTTATAAATATACTACATATTACATACAAGTATTAAAATATTATAAATCGTACCTTAGCCGTTTATTTTCTTATGCTATATGTTATTTAATAAATCAATTAAAAAACCCCAATTAAAAAAGAAATGTCGTATAATTATATGTAAAAATATAATTATACTAATAAATATAATCGTATATCATTTAATCTACAGAATGATAATTTAAGGCAATTATTCAAAACAAGCACGTTACATCTTTTTCATGCTTTGATAGCATATTTGATGTAAAATTTATACCCTTATTTATTTATTAATGAATAAAATTACATAAAATTATTCACTGCTGAGGTCCTTATCAATCTTAAACTGTCAAAACACGTAATTTTTGTAATGACAGTCATTATAAATTCAAGAAGATAATATATATTATAATTTTCTTCTTTCTTCAAAAGCAGTATATTAAATTTATGCACATTAAATAAATAAAATCGTTTACATTGTTATTAATTCTCTTCGAATCATTAAAATATGTGATCTTCATGCTAACAGCTGTTTATAAAATAAGTACAGGGAAAGGACAAAAGAAACAATAAAGGAGTAACAAATTTCAAAAGAATTTTGATATTTTCTACTTTATATGGCTTTTGTAAGAATGAACATGCATACATACATACATATACATATATATAGATACACAACATACGCGCATGCAAGGAAAGAGTTAATCTAAAAAGAAATTAAAATTTAATTTAAAGTAACTTAAAAAATAACTGAAAATATAAATTTATACACATTATCATTAAAATATAACATGCAGATTCACAAAAATCGGTATGTATGTGTGTGTTTATATGTTTTACAATTATATTAATTTCGTTATTAACATATTTCTCATAAATTAAATACTGATTCTCTTTTTTGAGTTCATTATGGATCAACTTTAATACGGCTGTGATTGAACACTTGGCGGCAAATGCGTAAATGAGCGGCAAAGTGGGCATGATAAATCCGTCCGAATTATACAGCGCGTCGTTAACGATTACACGCTAATGCTGCCGCTGCCACGTCATTATGCAAAGCCGGGGATTGATGCAGCAGCACGTGCACGGACTTCCGTTGCTGAAAACGCAGCGAGCTGCAACTCATTCGATCGGAAATCCGTGGCTACAATAATCCCGCGAAGTGCATGTATTACGTGCCGGCGGCAATCAACGGTAGCACAGTTCCCTGCACTCATTTGTAGCATATGGATGGAAATGAAACTGACAATAAATGTATTAGTTGTAAATCCCCCAATCGGCTCAGCACGTATATTTTCAGAGTATATACAGGGTGTCCCATTTTAAAAGTTCCACTAGATTATCTCTTTAGGAAAGCATTTAAGAAAAAAATGTTTCAAACAAAAATTGTTTGGTTCGAAGGGGGACATAAGATGATGCCATTGGTTTGACCTTGAAGAGTCATTTGAAGGTCACATGAAGGTCACCTTGAATTTCTTAAATAGAACACCCTATATATTTTTATATATTCTTGTAGCTTATCTTGAGAGCTTTCCAAAACACTGTAATTACGTATTTTTCCATTAAGTACTTTTCGAGTTATGAGGCTTGAAATAATTTCTTAATTTTACATAAACCGTAAAATATCTTGTAAAATATTCATTTTTCGATTATCTTACCTTAATACTTTTACGTACAAAATAATGAGAGGAATCAATTGGTGTAAAGAAAACACATGGTTGTTTTGAAGAAAAAATATGTAATTTGCAATTAACAATTCCATATTTTTTCTTAAAAACAACTATGTGTTTTCTTTACACCAATTGATTCCTCTCATTATTTTGTACATAAAAGTATTAAGGTAAGATAATGGAAAAATGAATACTTTACATGATATTTTACGGTTTATGTAAAATTAAGAAATTATTTCAATCTTCATAACTCGAAAAGTACTTAATGAAAAAATACTTAATTATAGTGTTTTGGAAAGCTCTCGAGATAAGCTACAAGAATATGCAAAAATATATAGGGTATTCCATTTAAGAAATTCAAGGTGACCTTCATGTGACATTAAAATGACTCTTCAAGGTCAAACTAATGGCACCATCTTATGTCCCCCTTTGAACCAAACAACTTTTGTTTGAAACATTTTTTTCTTAAATGCTTTTCTAAAGAAATAATTTAGTGAAACTTTTAAAATGGGACATCCTGTATATATACTCTGAATATATATAACTATATTTGCATTTATAGATATTCATAGAAGAATCTAGAACACAAAATATATAAATATTTATTTATGTCATCAAAACATTTATATATATAAGTGTGTATAGACAATAATAAACATAAAAAGCATAAACTTTGCGACATGTATCTGTATTCATTATATCACTAAAAAATTTTAAATAATAAATAATGATTAACTATGAATGTGTAAAGGGAAAATATGAAACGAATATTCTTACGCATTGTTGTACTAATCAAATGATTAGGACTGAGAAGGGGAGGGGGGTTATAATAAGAAAAATAGTTTATGTTAAACTAGTATTTAACACATGTCATATCTCAATGCATTTGAGTCAATATCTTATGCTTTTATAAATTTATTAATATTTCATGAAATTTTATAAATAATTACAATTAAAAAAAGAATTTTTATTGATATTTTATGCAAGATTATAATAATTACTTTCTAAAAGATTTGATGATATTTATACATTAATAAAATTTAGGTTAATGACATTCTTTTATTTACATATTAATAAAGTTATATATATATATATATATATATATATATATATATATTAATAAAGTTCGAAAAAATAAAGTCAAAATAGATTTAAATTTTACTTATAAAATAAAAATTTTTTATTAATTTAAATTTATTAGAATCGTAATGTTCACTATTGTATTCATTTCTTAAGATGTCTTTTATTGAGTATGATTTACTTTCAATTTTTTTCAAACATAGTTTTCTAAATTTTCTTTTTTTTTTCAAATTTTATTGATTCGAAAAATCAATAGTTAGATGTTCAAACTTTATTGATTCGAAAAATCAATAGTTAGATGTTCAAATTTTTTCAGTAAAAAAAAAGAAAATGATTCGTAGAACTGATTTTTCGTAGAACTTTTCCAATCTATAATAATCCAATCTATATATAAATTAGGCCTAGAAAAACTTTAAGCAAACGTGCTCACTTTACATTTTGAATTTTTCCTATATTTAGACTTCTTTTATTTTCAACTTCCTTTTTTATTTTCCTTAAAAATGGTCAATTCCTAATGAATGTCTATCTAATAAATATTTATTTCAGGATAAATCAAATACGCATTTAATTTTATAAAATTCTAGATATAAAGAATATTTTGAAGATTTTTAGTGCAACTTTCTAAAATAAAATTCTTTTATTAACCCATTAAGTCCCAAAATGACATTTTTTCATCACGTTTTTCAACGGCTGTACTTTCTAATAAAAAAAGTTGTTATGAATTTCCAAATAACTGTTTTCGACGTAAAATCGACTGATCTTTCAGAATTTGGTATTCATTTTTTCGAAAAATGCACCTGTGACGATCTTTTCAGGTTTTCTTGCAAAAAAAATGCAAATTTTTAAACTTTTTTTTTTTATCGAACGTTTTCGTATTGAAATCCCTTAAGAATTCTTACTGTAACTAAAAAAACGACGTCAATTTGTCCTAAACTTGAAGTTAGGTCATTAACAATTGTTAAATTTTACGCGGAAATAAACAAAATGGCGGCCTAAAGACGAAAAAAATGTCCAAATCTTCAGGAATTTTTTACTCAAAAACAATAGACTTTAGGAAAAAATGTTATAGAATAAAAAGTTCTTAGAATTTATCGAAGAACACGCTGGAATTTTTTCAGAATTTTTTGACGACTTTTTTGAATTTTCGAAATTTGATTTTGAAAAATCCAAAAATTCGTCAAAAAATTCTGAAAAAATTCCAGCGTGTTTTTTAATAAATTCTAAGAACTTTTTATTCCACAACATTTTTTCCTAAAGTCTATCGTTTTCTAATAAACGTTCCTTGAAGGCTTTTTTTGTCTACTATTTACCGGTTTTCCGTTATAGTTCGTCATTTATTAACATCCTGTTCATTCGTGATTTCATATGGGATGTAACAAGATTTATTCTCATTATTTTATTGAAAAAATTTTCTTCACAGTATAGTCAATGAAATGTTTACGATAAAATGTGTCAGATAAAGTTTTTGAAAGATTTTTAATGTTACATAAAAGATTTAGTGGGAACGTACATAAAATGAAATGTTAATATGAAAAATAATATGTTGAATACCATGTG
>JALHBL010001446.1:12500-135260 GCA_023638675.1 Camponotus pennsylvanicus
TAAATATGTTGTTTAAAAATCTATGAAACACTGTATATGTACACATATAGCATATTTTTAAAGAACACTTATTTTTTTCTCAAGTTGATATTTATTGACGGAACTTTTTTATTAAGCTCAATATGTAATCACTCGTGAAAAGCACGCAGACTTGCCAAATACATTCGTTCTCTGAACATCTTTATACTCTTAACCAGCTCTATCTATTGTTCCCCTGCTCTGTTTATCCTACATTCCTCCGTTACGGGATTAATCGGAGTCAATGACGCGCGAGTCGTCGAAGTTAACAGCGAGTCACTTCATAAAGGACGATAGACAACCGAGGATGACCTAGTCGTGATCGATAATTTTATTGGAAGTACGTCTTCAATTTTAATCGTAGTATACACGCGTTGATCATTTAACAGTTGCGTGGAATTTTATTGATGACGAAATATTGTAATTTCATTATGATTATGTCGTTGAATAAAAATAATAAAAATCATTATTGAATTTTTCCCGTTAATACAATGTAATAATTTATAATATTATTTATGTATAATATGATTAGAAAACTAGTTCCCTCAATAAAAACAGTAAATAATTAAGTAAAATTATTTATTTTAATATTTTATTTAATTATTTATGTTGTTTTTTATTGAGAAACGACCAGCTTTTCACACATATACACAATTATCAATATTATTTCAATTTATGTGTAATATATTAATGATCAAATAATTATTAAATTTTATTAAATATAATTGGAATTATTACTTAAAATCAAAATTGCTTCAAGAAACGCGTGGTAATTTTTCATTTAGTAAAGCATAAAATTTTCAGTCTTGGAATTTTTATTAAAATTTCTCTTAATAGTTATTATATGACATATATTATATAATACACATTGATAAAACTGTTCTCAATTTATTACGATGTAATCCTGTGAATTTTTAATTTATCATAAAAGTTATTTTATTTTCAGGCCACAATAAAATTATTTTAATTAAAATTTTTGGTATAATTTAATGAAATTTTCTTATAATCCAAAAACTCACTTTGCGAAATAATAATTAAATTACGATTTTCAATGAAAAATTTCAATGTAATTTTTATCAAGGAAAACTACATCACGATAATTCTCGTATATTATATATATATATATATATATGATGATATATATATATATATATATATATATATATATATATATATGTATACATATTTTAAATATTTAACATACGTAAAAATCTTTACTCTTCAATTCAAATACTTATCTTTCATCTCAATTTTTGATTTTAATTTTAAAAATTAAAATTTACAAGCTTTTCGATTAACTTACATAATAGCGTGCTTTTATCTTTCTGATTGAATTGATTTTAATTGTAATACCTTCAAAGGATTAAATTTAAAGATTTTAAGAATTTTAATTTTATTTTTAATGAACAATTTTGAGCATTCGTTTATATGGTGTTTTTATATTTTTGGGGGGGAGAAACAAGGTTTGGTAAGATGGAGTAGTCTTGCTTCAGTGAGGATGTGAACATAGCGCAATTAAATATAATGAGTCGTGTGATGCAAACCGGAAAAGAATAAATAAACGATGGTTACTCCTTGGCATCGAGTTCTTCGTCGCAAAGAGGATGTATAAATTACTGTTTTTGAAGTACATGTTAGGAGAAAAGAAAATCGACTGAATAATGAGAGAAGTTGCTCATCCTTGAAATTTCTAGTATATATTCTGTATAATATATAATTGCGTATGTGTGTATGTGTGTATGTGTACTCTCGATAAACTGCTTCTCTTCTTGATGATTTTCAAAAACTCGAAAGAAAATGTTCGATTACTATCGTAATATAGCCACACATACATGCACGCATTCATGTATATATGTATATGTATATATTTTTTAATATATATCAATATAAAATTATGATTTATTTTTTGAGCGTACGATTTTTTGTTTGCAGTAAATCTTTAGAAAAGTATAAAAGACGATTAACATTGTTAAGATGACGAGAATATTGAAGAAGCATTATTTTATATCCTGTCATCAATTCGATTAGAATATATCGATGGAATATATCTCAATGAAATTTGATCGAGAATTAGAGACCATCCTATATACGAATTCTAAATTTTTAGAAAATATTTCTACAGCGTTCAATGTCGCTCCTTGCTACTTCGCTTTTGCCAGATTTTCGCGAAATAAGTCTAAATCGACATCTCAGATCTGTTTTTTTGAAATCAAAAGGCTCTCATGTCACAATGACCCGCGATCTCTAAATCACGCGTATGAAAATGTGTGTGATAGAGTGAAACAGCGTAGGAAGAATGCTCATCACCAAGTACACCACGATTCTACTGCGGTCTACTAATCAACACATTATCAGGTGAGATTCATTCTCTCGATCTCATTCTTTGAATATTTATCATTAGTCTACATATATATATATATATATATATATATATATATATATATATATATATATAATTATTTCTCTCTCTCTCTCTCTCTCTCTCTCTCTCTCTCTATATATATATATATATATATATATATATATATATAAGAGAGAGAGAGAGAGAGAGAGAGAGAGAGAGAGAGAGAGAATAGATAATATAATTCTTATTTTGACTATTCACTAAATTGAAAAAGAAAAACAATTTATAGAACATATCGTGAGTTTGTCATTTATATAATTTATTTTATTATAAAACAATAATAATACTCTCTTCAGAGAAATTTTATAAATATTCTAAAGAATATCATAAAAAAAGAATATTTAATAAGTTAAAACATATTTAACACCTTAAAATAAAATATACCTACAATTTTTCTAACTTTCATATATTTGATTTTTCTACAAATATGAAATTTCTATAAATATGATTGTGTTCGTTTTGTACAAAAATAAACATTTTCATTTAATATTACTTTTCATATTGTATATTTTTATGATGATTCAAAAAATTGCACACAAATTATTTAGAAACTTACAATTATTAAATAATATTGACTCAAAAAGTATTAAGTTATTAGAATATTATATATATATATATATATATATATATACAATATATATATATATATATATATATATATATGATTTTATAAATATATAATAAAATATTTCAATAACTTAATTAACTTTTTAATCCAAACGTCAATTATGCAAATGATTAATTAATCAAAGATATAAAAGTTATCATACACAAAAACACGTATATATATATATATATATATATATATATATATATATATGTATGTATGTATAAATTACGTGTATTTGTGTATAATAATTTTGATATTTTGAATTAATTAATCATTTGCATAATAACTGACAATTTTAATTATTTCATTCAAGAATTTATTCTCTTTTATTGTTAAAAATACATATTTATTATCACTTATTTATTTTCTTCAGAATTTCGCTTCGTGAAAACATCATCATCGGTCACTAATTATGTTTCGTAATTAATAAGAACGTTTAATGATAGTAAGTTTGTAATTGGAAGGTGGATTTAATTTCGACAATTAATCCCCGGCATAATCGAGTTTCCAGGAGCGGTTTCTTCGTCTTCGAAATGGGAGCGTTTAGTATTCGAGAATCGTTCGGTGCATATTTAAGGCAAGCGAGTTAAGAAAGTCGCCGCGCCCATTTTAAAATATTATTAAATTTGCTGAGTATAAATTTCGATTCTGGAGAAAGGCATTGTTGAATTTCATTTTATTTTTTGAAAATCGCGAAATTTTCTAAATCATCATGACTATGAATATATCACATTGTTCTCTTTATCGCGAAGACCTTGACTTTGCGAAAATTTATATTTTATTTTTACTATATTTTCAACATAAAAAAATTAAAGTAACCACATAATTTATATAAAGATATATATATATATATATATATATATATATTTATTTATTTATTTATTTATTTATTTATTTCATTTCCTTATTTTAACAAGATATTTAAATTTGATAATAAAAAATTTCATTGTTTAAATTTTGTTACGCATTTGATCGTCTTGATCCAATTTTGTCTTGCATTCGATCAATGCATTAAAATAATGTTTTTGGAGAAGGAATTGGTATAGGAAACTGTAAATCTTACCTCTGATCGCGTACTACCGTGAGGTACTTTCTCGCGGGGATGGTATAGGCCGGACAAGACCACTAATGAAAGCGAAAAGGAATTTATCGAGGATATAAATTGTCCCCTCCCATGGCCTCTGGTCCATGGAATCGATCGCGAAGACTTTCGAGGCTCGATATCTCGTTGTCGTCCATCGTTCCTGGGGAGAAGGAAAAAAATGAATCGCGCCCTTTATTGGTTTTTCTCCCTTTTCGGCCGGAATACTACTTCATGCACGATTCTACGAAAGCGGGAATGGGATGCCAATATTTCGCTTTAATTAGGCGCCATGCGCCAGTCCAAGATCGGCCCTCTGAACAATGACAGATGATGGTATTGAATGCCAAAATATTTATAAGAAAATTTTATATTCTGAAAATAAATTATAAATATAGAGAGCAGAAATATTGAGGAAAACATATTTAATTAATGAATAAAAAACTAAATAAATATAAGAAATATAATAAAATTTATATATGTATATAAAATTCATATGTTAATTATTTTATCTCTATATATTTTATTTATTTTGTATCTTTGTATTTATTTTTTATCTATAATATTGTATATTGTTTGTCTCTTAAATAAAATCCATTGTTCGGCAATATACATCATGTCTGCCCCTTTTCTCCTCTCTTATCATTATCACTTAAGATAAAACGGTGGTAGAATAAACGTTATTAAATATACACGCGAATGGATATTATGCGTTATATATTTTAGAAGCTGCATATTAGCCGGTAACATGAGGAATACATTCGCCGACGCCATAACGATGTCTCGTTAGGGAACCCTCAATTTGACGATCCTCGTTGAAAGCTCATAGTGGTAATTAAGAGAACTCGTAACGTCGTCGTCCCTTTTCCCTCGTTTAGGAAAAATTAGACGAGAACGTAACATGCTCATACAAATCATAAATTGATTGCCTCGATTGTTTATTACTGAACGGACCCAGAATTTGTTTTTCTATCTATATAAATTAAAAATAAATTATTTTAGCACAATTAGTATGATTTTTAATTTAATATTTATTGTTTAAATTAAATTTTAATATATATATTCAGATATTTAAAATATTTCTAATAATATTACATAAATTGCTCAACGACATTGTAACAATTTTGTATATTATAATAATATTGCCAGATAAAATTAAATTACATTTTAAAACTCTTATAATAAAATATTAATTAAGGTTAAAATAAAATAATAATTATAATTTTAGATATAATTCTAATTTTCTAGATAAAGTTGTATTTGTTATTTTAATTTTACAAATAAGATGTAGTATAAAAATTATTTTAATAATATAAAGTATATTATAATTATTTATATAAAAATCGTATTCTCTCCCGTCTTATTATATAAAAATACAATTTTTTCCTTAAATTTTTGGAAAAAGAAAATAATAGTATATAGTACCATTTATAACAAAATTTATTTCAATAAAATTTAATCTCATATATACATACAAATCATGTACTCTGTAAAAATCCCTTTGACCCTTTAACGATCCCTTCCGCAGATTTAACCATGCGACTAAGGGTCACGTCATTCAAGAGAATATCGCATTTTATTACAGTCGCTGGACAATCGAACGTGAGGGTCGTTGTCCCTCTCCGAGAATCTAAGTATTAAAATACCTCCTTAGTAAAGGTAATTAATCGTAAAGGACATCATGATTGAGTTAGCAGAAATTATAGTAAATGTCTTTTCGAGGACGAAGTATTATTAACTCTTCATTGTTAACGTTATTTGCGTCATGATATCAATATTGTAGATATGATATCATTTTATCGAATGCTATGAAATTATCAAATTAGAAAAATATTCTTTCCTTTTTTTTCGTGCTTTTATAACAGAATTTTATTATTTTATTATTTTCTATTTTTCTATTATTATTATATTTTTCTTATTTTATATTTTCTTATTTTTCTATTTTTCTCTTGTTATTATATTTTATTATTTTATTATTATGCTTAAAAGTATTACCATGAAATTATAGTCAATTACAACGATTACCAATCGTAAATTGAATTTTACTGTAACAGAACTAATTAATATGATATTAAAAATTTTACCTAAATAAATATTTTATCCTTACATGTCTATTTCCTGTCTCACAAGTTTTTTATTTGTTCTCAAATAAACAGAATGTATAGAAATGGTATTAGATCTTTTCTTCTTTAAGGAACACTTACTAAAAAGCTTTTACAAAAAAGTATTCATAAGGCAATTTCCTTAGCTTTCACCTCGTTAAAGTTACCTGTGAATTACAAACGAAAAGTTTCGACGAAGAGGGGTGGATCTGGTTTTACAAATTTAAAGCTAACAGTCTCCGTATGAATTGGTCCTTAATGTCACCGAGGTTTCCATGGGCTCTCTCACCAATTCTAGGAGAACTTTTATATTACGCTTAAATTGCTCGAGGCAGCCCTTAGCACACATCGATGGTTACTTTTTAATTAAAAGTTTCGCTTTTAGAGCGCCCTTGTGTCCGACGCGGTCTCACGAGTCCGACGACTTGTACGAAATGCATTTCAACGCTCAAACTAAAGTCATTCACGATTTACTATCGTCTAATAGAAATTTTAATTGTATAAATTTAATTAAAACCAATGCCCTATTTCCGCAATCGAAATTTTTTTGCGAATGAAATAATTTTAGTAATATCTAACTATATGTATGTGTATTTTTCTCTCTTTTTAAATAAATTTTTGAAAAATTTTAATCTTTACAGTTTTCTAATATCCAAGCTAATTGAGTTGATTGCATTTCTAAAAAAACCGATTTTTTAAACATTTATCTGTAAAATAATATGTAAATAAATTTAAATAGGAAATGAGCTAATGAAAGCAAAGCGCAATTTTTAATTAAAACGCAAATTATTTTTTTGAAAATTCTCCTTTTGCCTCAATCTTTTTTTGAACCGGTTTTTTAGTAAAAATTAAAACAAAAGAATTAACGAAAATTGAAATTATAAGTAATTAATTACATACAAAAAAAAACGAAAAAAAGTTATATTTGCGTCTTAACTTTTAATGATTAGAAAAAAATTGTCTTCAAACATCGTAAATTATATTGTTCTATCAGTTTCAGCCCCATTAAGATATAAATAATTCGAAATAGTCATTAATTTGATAAAAAAAGCTGGCAGCATCATGTAAAAATTGTTTTAAATAAATTTGTAAATAAGTCATGTAAAAATTGTTTTAAATAAATATTTCTTGGTGAGATTCGTTTATCTATTCCAAGTTTTTTTTCTCGTTTCTAAAAAAACTAGAGAAAAAAAACTTGAAATAGATAAACGAAACTTAGCAAGAAATACACGAAGAAGAAAAAGAAAGATAAAGGTGCAAGAACACAGACATCACGGTTGATGTTCAGAGATAAAAAATATCAAGAATATTACATATACACATACATGAGACATAACGTGAAGTGGAAAATAAAGTGGAAAAGTGTGGAATTTTCAAGTTTTCGCTAAATTTCTATGATTATTTCTATGATTATTTCGTATATATAATGTATACATTTCATGTCAAAAATTATAAATTGTGACTATTTTTTCATTATTTTGTGAACATTATTTCAGATAGTTGCTTAAAAATGATTATAAAATAATATATTAAAAAAATATATGTAATTATTCTCTATAAAATTAATTAAAAGAAATAATACAGAAACAGTATAGAATGCTATTATTTCGTTTAATTATTTTATTTATTACCAACCATATATATATATATATATATATATATATATATATATATATATATATAAAATATATATATATATATATATATGTATGTATATATTAATAAAAATAATTTATTTTTTTAAGATATAATACTTCTAACATTATTAAAAATTATTAGAATAAAGTTATATAATGTTATACCTCCACATATATATGGAGGATAACATATCATATTTCTAAGGATTAAAATTAGTCCAGAAATCGAACATCCGTCGAATGGAAATTTATGCAACACGCGACTTCTAGACGATGAGATAAAGCTAAGGAAGAGCACGATAACGGAGAAAATGGAAAAGATCGTCGCGACGAAGCGTGCATAATTAATACCGCCGAATTAATTCGTTAGACGCGCGTTTCCGCGCGATCTCTCCGTCGAGATCCGCGTTTTCCAGCCGTCCATCGCTTCGCGCGGGCGGCTTTTCTCCGGGATAGATATGTCCCCTGGGGTGCCCATAGTGGCAGCGGGGAGCTCGCTATTAAACCCGTGGGATAAGACCTGGCACTTCACTTCACGCGTACGCTCGCTCTAATTAAATTATTCCGAAACGTGAAACTTGCTGTGTGCGAACGATCCTGGTTATAAGCTTTCTGCGTGTACACACACATATAGCACACAGATGCATAAAGCATATATACATAAACGTTTATGTATTGCGGTTACGAAAGAGCACTTGCACGAGAGGAAAATCACGTCTCCGGATGATTATTGAAACGTCTACTATTTATCGCGCTTAATAATGTGAGGAACATCTCATTATTAATAATAAAAAATATAAGATATACAAGATATAAGATAATGTCATTGTAAAATGCAAATTAATAATCGCATAGCTGCATATGATATATTACAGAAGTTATTTATACACTTTCAAGAAGTTGATGAAAAAATCGCTATTTGTTATAAATCGAAAACATAAGATCGTGATGCTTCTGGAACTTTCGAAAACATATTTTATGCTGAATTTTTTTTATTGTATTATATATGTCTTTGTATACTTCCATTACACAAAATATTCAATATTAATACTATATAATGTATGGTAATTATAATTAATATTATATAATGAATAATATTATCATAATGAATGATAAGAAAAGAAAATATGTATCTTTTATTCAGATTATAGATAGTATTCGTATGTGAGTTAAAGCTTAAAGGAATTAAGTAATATTTAAACTTTTTACCACAAAATATTTATCTTCAATCCTGCGTAATGCGAAATTATTAACTCTCTCCTCTCTTCTCTATATTTTATTAAGACAACACAACTCTGTATTGAGAAAAAGCCACAGAAAAAC
Organism: Camponotus pennsylvanicus; assembly: GCA_023638675.1. Classification (NCBI taxonomy): domain Eukaryota; kingdom Metazoa; phylum Arthropoda; class Insecta; order Hymenoptera; family Formicidae; genus Camponotus; species Camponotus pennsylvanicus. The sequence goes on from JALHBL010001446.1 coordinate 21,676, forward strand.
GAAAGAAAAGGCGATAAATATGAATAATTAATTATTTCTATAAATAATTTTATTATTTGAGGTATAAATATATATATATATGATTTATTATATTTAATTAACTTTCCTTTTATTACTAAAATTTATTTATTTTATTTCACGAATTATCATGAAAATTTTAAATTAATAAAATACTGATAAAAATTAAAATAAATTGGAAAGATACTATTTATAATAATTATTAATAATTATTAATTAATAATAATAATTCTATAAATAATAATTATTAAATAATTATTTTTCTTTCTCTCTTCTTTTTTCTTGTATGTAGAAGCTCCAATTCTTTGCCGATTTTCGCCATGAATCGAGACGAATCGAGCGGTACAATTGCCCTCCACTCTCGCATAGCGGTAATGGGCATCTCGTGATAAATATCGACTCGTTCGTTCGCCGTCTTATTTGTCAAGGAATGTATATATAGAAATACATATATACACAGGTGTTTGGCCGATCTAAAGGAGAGGAGAAAGGAAGAGACAAGAGCGTAACTCGTATATCATATTGTATCTGGACGACGATTTGTCGTCCGCCATGCGCCTTAATGTTTTCCTTCATTCTTTTTGTCTTTTTCTTTTTTTTTCTTCGCCGATACGATCCGTCATATCTCGAGTTTTGTTTCTGTCAAAGAGCGACGGCCGTCCCCGGAGGGAAAGAGCGAAGGAAAAATCATCCGAGCTCACGCGGAGGGAAATCGCGTCACGTACGCAGTGACGCCCTCTCCTCCATCCACCTCCCCCTTTAGTCCGACCTTCTTCCGCCTTTGGTCTTGGGGTTGATTGCTTTTTGAATCGGAAAATCTCGCGCGCCGCATTGAAAACGCGAAATGACATGTCTCCTAATTCGGCTAGGATTCGGCAAGAAGGGAGAAAAAAGGCTTCGCATATTTTCTCAGATATTATTTTTCAGCTAAAAAAAAATGAGAAAATCTCGCTTTTAAATTATTAAGTGCCAATTTTTTAACAAGATTTTTTTATTAATTCTTTTCCATTAACGTTTCATTAAAACTCGCTCTTTAAAATATTAAGTGTGTTTTCTTTCTTACTAACACAATTTATTTTAATTTTTATTAATTTATTATTTTTATTAACAATTTATTATTAAATAAATTAAATGAATTTTAGTAGTAAAGAGAGAATTAATTAAATACAATAAATCATAATATTTATGCTTTAAATAATATATTTGTGTTATAAAAAATTTGCTCCGTTTCTGATCACTTTCTGATCATTGATCATAGCTCAAAAACAAAACTGACATGTGAATCGTGGCATCGTGTGAATTATGTGTATATTTGTGCATAACGCGAATTTCGCATTGTCATGCGCCGATATTTTTCTTTACGAGCGAAAGTTCATTGCATAGTATATTCGTTGAAACACTAGAATATTAGAAACGCGTGGAGAAAACAGTTAACTGTTATGCATAGTATACACGCCATTGCGATTGCAGTTATATGCAATTATCTCGCTAGGAAAAAGCTTTTGTAATCACGGGATTATAATGTTAAAATATATGAAATATTAAATTATTTAATATTTGTGAAATGTCTCTCTATGACAAGGTTTTTATTATAAATATATTTTTTACGTTTAATTTTAAATATGCGTTGAATTACTGATTACTTTACTGTAGCGAGATAATATTTTCATTTTACTACAGCCGTAATTAGTAAATTGCAAAATTAGTTTTTCCAATTATTTTATAAATGAAAACTTAATTTATATCTTTTGCTTACTTTTTTTGACAAATAACAACTTACTAGTTATATCATAATTTAGACATTGTATGTAGTATTATGATGTGTATGTATAATATTTACCTAGATACAATATGATAAATAAAGGAGAAAGAAAGAGAGCGAGAGAGAGAGAGAGAGAATCTCTTTTTTTATCTGAAACATAAACAAAGAATAACATTGTGTAAAGAAAGCAAAGAAAAAATATTTATATTTATTCTGCAAATATGCACGTGTCATACCGTTATCGATTATAAAAACATACTTTTTCTTATAAAATAGAAAATAAAATATCTTTCGCATTGGTAGATATTTTCATCGCTTATATGGTGTACATGTATGAGATGATTACTTGACAGCACACTCGTCTCCCCATAATTTTCCCTCTGCAACCCTTCCGCTCGTTCCAGCGGCACTATCATGCGCTATCGAACAACAGAAAAGGAAGGAAGAAAAGCTCTGACGGAAAGTTTGCCTGCAGAAAAACCCGTTTGTTCGAAAATGACAGGGTAGACGGGGTTTTTCGTGATCTCTTTACGACCCTTTGGGCTGCGACCATCTCTTTGACTGAAATTTTTTAACATCCTAGCAATCCCTTTCTGCCCCTTCAATTTTTCTTCCCTATCTTTGGTAAATGAAACACACAGACCATGATATGAAATACATAGAACTTAATTAAAACTTTTCTAATGTGATTATATGTTATACATATAATCACATATAAAAATTAAAATTAATATATGAAATATATATGTATAGTTGTAAAAATTAGAATTACAAGTGTTAGAATTTAGAAACATTAAAATGTAAAATATTTTAAAACTAGCAATTAAAATTTAAAATTTAGATTTACTCAAAATTAGAAATTAATATTTAAGTTTTTGTATAGAGAGAAAAACAGAAAGAAATTAAAATTTAAAATTATAGATTAAATTTAAAATTATTAAATATTATTTTTACTTTATAAATTATAAAGTAAAAATATTATATTATAAAGTATTATAAAGTAAATTTTCGTTAAATTAAAATTATAATTTTCTAATGTACAATAACTTCACAAAATTTTTCTTTCTATAATTTTTCTTCTCCACATTATTGACGAAAAAAGATACTTTTACATGCTTATTCAATATTTTTCCGTATCGGGTTTTGTATTTTTTTTTATACTTCAAATTTTTCATAACTTAGACGTGAAATGTATGATTAAAGTTTTGACAGTCTATGACGAGAGCTGCACTTTCAACAACTCACTTGGATTCAAACAGCGAATGGCGTGTGTAATCCTTTGAATTTATACTTTTATGAAGTCTGCAACTCCCATTCCACTATCCGCTGCCCACCGAGAAAGGTATATTTTTTATGTCTAGGGTCTATATTTCTGAGAAACTTTGAAGATGAGAAAGTTTGCGCGATTTTTTTTTCCACACCTGAGTCTTCTAAGGCTTCTAAGGATGTTCACATTGTGGAAATACTGACAAAATGCAAAAATTTATTTTTAATTTAAATACTATCATAGGGAAAATATATATAAGGCGTCTAATAAGAAAAATATACAATTTGCAAGAATTGAAATATTTTACATCTTTATACATATATGCAATAAAAATATATTTATTAATAAATTTTTTTTCTATTTCCTTATACAATTGATTTTCCGGTTTTGTAAAATTCAAGGTTATTTATTCAAATATGATAGTGTTACTGTAACAATTACCACATATTATTATATCATTTGTGCAACTTGTATTATTTATGTTATTATTTCTAATTTTGTTTTATTTATTATTATATTGAATTATCGTCAAATCTATTATTATATAGTCATTTTTTTTTTATTCTCCCCACACTTTTCTTATATCAACTATAATCTCTCTCAGTTTTTCGTGTATGCGTGTATATTCGGATTCCATTCATCTCGGCATTGATCCATGCGGCCGGCGGCACTTCTTTGGACTGAGAGAGTATATAGATATTCTTAAGTCGTGAAGAGAGCGCGCGCGCGGGTGGCTGGATTAGAAGGAAGGTTGTAAAGGGGATCGACGTCGCGAGGCAGCAAGAAGCACCACCGGAGCGGAAGAGATTTGTGGCGAGGGCATGGATTTTACTGGCGCGAGCAAGCATCGAACTCGCTCCCCCGTCGCCTGACGAATCCTTCCGTGAGAAAAAGTTATCACGCCGGAGACCGGAAGACAAACGATCATTCGTAAAGAGCCTCGCGCCAAATTGCAAAAAGCTCACGAGCTCTACAATCGAAAAGATCAAATCAAAGCGCGAGAAAATCATTTTTTTCTGTTTGAATAATATATTAGTGTTTTTGAAAGATTCGCAATCAAAAGGATCTAATTAAAATTCTTATCCTCAAATTTTTAAAGGCATACATTCTTATAGATTGAATAATATTTAATTGTGATTATTTTTCCATTATATATTATATTTTATCTCGTGTATATATATTATATATATAATATATATATATATATATATATATATATATATATATATATATATATTATATTTACATATATATATTTTTTTATTGTATATGTGTATATGTATATATATATACATATATATATAAACATGAAAAATGTAATTGCTTATTTTTTCCTCGAAAATTGACAAAAGATTATAAATTTATAAATTATCAAAAAATTGTGGAACTTGGCTTTCATAACATGTATAAGAGTACATTGACTTCAGAATTGTAACAGAAGCTTTACGCTGGACAGCATCGAAATTGCATTGAATCAGGTGGTTTCCGGAAGGTTAAACAGACCGACCGAGCGCGAAAAGCATTTACGATTTCCACTGTCCGAACACGAAAGAAACTTTCGCGCACCGCCTGAAGAAAAAGCTTTTATTGCACCCCATTCGCGAAATGTATAGCGATATATATCGGGTAAATTGTTCAACCTACATATATTTAGTAAAGTAATCCATAATATTTCTTATCTTTAATATAATCTTTCTTGAAAAGATTACAAAGTAATTATAGTTTAACTTTTTATTAACCTATTTTCAAAGTTACATTTAATTTTTTAATATAAAAATAATAAGTGTGATATAAACTGTGTCGCATATAAAAAGAGAAAATTCTTTTTTGTGGACTTAAATATTTTTCAAGCAGCCGAATATTAAATTAAATTAATTAATTTAAATATAATTTTAATTTTAAATAATAATTATATCATTTAAATCTTTCTTGAAGTAAAGTTTGAATTGATGGTTTTGAGGTCCTGGAAGAAGTCCAATACATGGCGAACGCTATTAAAGAGAGACGGCATGCGTAATAATCAGTGCGTATCGACATTGCCAACGGATAAATAATGCATTGTATTTCACAGCGTAATTTTCAGGTCAATATCACAACTCGGCACAATTTTCGATACTTTCGACACAAGATATCGATACAAAAACAACTTCCACATAAAATGATTATTATTACTTAATCCTTATTATTTGTTCATAATGACGCGATTTAAATTTTTTGTCTACTCTATTTGTCTGTCATATTTATTAATAAATTCCTTATATTTTTTATATAATTAATTTTTGATTTTGCAAATTTAATATTATTTATTTAAATATTATCGTTTTATTATAACAATTATCACACTGTTACTTGTATCAATTTATGTGTAATTTATGTTCATATTTTTCTTCTCTTTCTTCTCTTTCCTTTCGTATCAATTATAATCTCTGATAAGATACTGAAAATATATTTATACTTATATACTTATAATAGAGATATACTGATAAGTAAAATATTATATTTTTATCATAAAGAAAAAAAGAATAATATCTATTTAAAAATTCGTTTTTCTTCTAAAGATGCTTATATAAAATAAACATTTAAAAGTATTTATTTGACATTTGTTCGGTTATGGTGTTGCACACTAGAAATATATTTTTCTCCTTTGTAAGGACAACTATTGTACTTTAATAAAATATTTTCAACACTTTTAGTTTTTTCGATGAGTTAATTTTTGTTTGAGCAAATCAAGATGATTCTGTTTATTATGATAATTGCTCTATATTAATAGAACTGATAATATTAAATAATAAGATTTTCTTTTTTTATTAAGTAATAAATTACGTTGTGGTTGCTTTGATATTTTGGAGCAAATTATAGATTAGATATTTCTCATCGAAATATTATATAAATTTACTTAGTTAAATTTTATATATTTTTTTCATTTAATTATAAAATTTATTCAATTTTAGAGGATTATATTAGAAAGAGCATATTTTTTTCATAATTGAATGAATGAAAAGTACATTGTATCTAATACAAAAAAAATCTTTAAAGAATTTTATATGTGTAACTATATATATATATAAATATATTAGAGAATATATAAAATTTTTATATAATAGACATTTTCCGTTTGCACGTATTGTTAGCACACTTGAACTAATTCAATTACACACTTAAATTAATTCAATATTTTTGATATCTATTTTTCAATAATATCCTCGATGTATCTGTTTTTTGTTCTGAGATTCTCGCAAATCTTCCCTTATTTCATCAACAAATTGTTATTGTTACACATATTATTATGCATATACAATTCGAATTGTACCTATAAATACATATTCTTGATATAAATATCAAATTATTAATTCCACTTCTCCGTGACATTCGTTAATACTCTCCTCTAGCAACGCTGAGGGGGAGGAGGGATGACAGGAGCGTCCAAAACGTAACAGATGCCCGCGACAATGTCGGTCTATCTTGACTGGACCGGTTCAGAGCGGTCGGCACGGTCCCTATGGTGACGGTCAGTAGTGGCGGATCGAGCATCTCTAGAATGAAGTCTGCATGATGCGCCTGCGCATTTCGACGTACCTAGCTTATCCCCTCCCTCTCCCTCCACTTGTCTACCACCGCCGCTCTTTCGGGACGCGAAGGGTCCCTGCGGCCGGCAGTCACTGGCGTCGTTTCCGTACCGGTTTACGTGTCGTCGCGACGCTGCCGGCAGTGCGTCGCCGACGGGCGTCCACGGCGCGTCCTGTCGTCGCCGTCGTTTTCATCGTTGCGTTCGATAGTGCGTGAAAAAGAGACGGAAAAAGAAAACAAAACGAGATACGATACGTTGTGCTCGATTCGGTTCGATTGGTCCGGGGTGACGTCACAATAGTACAACGAGAGTAGGTTTCGAACGATATCGGGGCCCCTTCGTGGCCTTGGTCTCCTCGGAGATACGACGATGATAATCCACTCCGATCTATAATTTATATACGTCGAGTTACGGATTTTAGTGAATTATTGGTTGCAAAGAGTATAGATAGATATATTTATATTTATTTTTTTAGATATACTTCTTGTCTTTCCTGGCTTTGAAAGAGGTCATGAACTTTATAGTGCTTACAGTATAAAGATTGCAAGGCATACATTTGCTTTTTTTTTTATGAAGTAGAAATTACATCGTGCTTACTCTGATATTTTGGAGCAAATTAAGTTTTATATTCTCTTTTTATCGAAATATCAAATTCATTAAATTTTATTATAATTTATTTTTTCATTTAATTATAAAATTTATTAAATTTTGATGAGAGGACTATATATTCGGTTTTTTATGTCAATCGATATTTTAGATTTCTTTAATTTCTAGGCTTTACGTTGTCATGTGATGATCGCAAACGATGTTATTAACGAAGATTATATGTGAGTTATCAAAGGTTAAATATCATAATATATTGAAATTTTATTGAGGCTACGACAATGTTTGAAAGTTTCCGCGGAAACGGAAGCAGTATATATTGACGATAAGAGGGGGATAAGATGGGAAAAAAGTGGTTATTGCGTTTCAAAAGGAAGACATCCATAAAAATTTGATGGGAAGGAAGAAAAATTGATTTAGATTGTTCTTATCTAGTTACATATGATACGATATCGTGTTTAGAGATGTCTTATAAGTAGAAGATTATGAAATTTAGAAGATTATAAATCTTGATGGATATTCCAATCGTTGCAATAGATCTGTTTTGTTTTTGGATTAGCATTAGATTATTTTACGAAAAAAAATTATTCTTCAAATACTGAGAAAAAATGAAATAGAAATAATAAGTATAGATCTCAATTGACTGAATTTAATGTTTTATTTTAAATATTCTTGCTCTTGCGAAGGTCGCTAATCATACGACGAAGGTTGAATCATACGACGAATAAAAAATAAATTTTATCAGGTCAAAATCTATTCGGTCGATTATTTTATTTAATACAAACACAATTGATATATTTATATTGAAAGTCGGAGAAAAATAGAATATTTCGATAAATCGCCGATATTTACGAAAAAAACTAATATACAGGGTGTTCTAAAAAGGTATGTCAAAAATTTAAGAAGATATTCCTCACATCTGAAGGATGAAAAAATCTTATATGGACATAGGTGCGGAAATGCTTATTTCAGGAGTTATGTTGAAAATACTGTTAGCTGTATTACTTACACAAGGAAAAATTTAGGATTAATTATTGTAGACGATAATCGTTTAATTAGGCTTATTTACATTTGGTTTTAATGTGACCTTGAGTATGTTACAATAAATGTTGAAAATGAATTGATGATTAGACAAAACATGTACTTTATGCATGATGGAGCTCCTCCTCATTTCAGCCGTATTAATCGTGATTTTCTTAATCAAACTTACGGTGATCGGTGGATAGGAAGAGGTGGACCTACTTTGTGGCCTCCACGTTCCCCGGATCTCAATTCGATAGATTTTTATTTGTGGGGACATTTAAAGAATCGTACATGCTACACCAGTGCTACCAGTGATATTCAAGATCTTCGTGACCGTATCACTGCAGGTTGCGAGACAATCCGCTGTACGCCAGGCATTTTTGAACGTGTCCGTGAATCGATGCGTCGACGTGTCACTGCTTGTATTCAGAAAAATAGTGAACATTTTCAACATTTATTGTAACATACTCAAGGTCACATTAAAACCAAATGTAAATAAGCCTAATTAAACGATTGTCGTCTACAATAATTAATCCTAAATTTTTCCTTGTGTAAGTAATACAGCTAAAGTATTTTCAATATAACTCCTGAAATAAGCATTTCCGCACCTCTATCCATATAACATTTTTTCATCCTTCAGGTGTGAGGAATATCTCCTTAAATTTTTGACATACCTTTTTAGAACACCCTGTATAAAACATACATCTTTCTTGCTTATATTACACATATATAGATTTACATTTTTTCAATTATCTCAAATCTTGTAATGCACTCTATGAATATTTAAATATATTTAAATATAGATTAAGAAAATTAAGAAAATGGTTAAAAAATTCTTAAGAAGATAAATATTTGTTCAAGGATTTGATATAAAAATTTTTCAGGCAAATATTCGTATTTTGTCTGAAATTTTTTTGTACTTCGATATTTCAAATCAAATTTATTTAGCAACTATTGCAATAAGCGACTTGGAACTACATATAAGAGAGATCCGCTGTTTCTAGTTACATCGTCTGTTTAATATATCTAAACAGTTATCTAATTTTATATAAAAAAAAGTGTTGCTGTGTCACACATAAAGTATCTGCAGCATCACTTTGAAAAACGCTACGTTATTGATTGCGGTGATTTTCGCGGTAATGCGACAGAGGGGAAATTGCTACTGTCGTTTTCGCGAACATTACGTGCAGATCGTTTCCCGCTGCTGCGATCTCATCTTATTCTCGCTACGTTGGTTTCCCGATTGCGTATTCGTCTTTATTGCCCGTCTATTTTCTGTCCGAGGACAGAATATACGGTATGTTAGAATAGGACCCGGCGCGATTTTATGATGTCGGAAATACACTACGAAGGTCGCATCAAAGAGTCCATCGAAAAATTTAGTCGCATCTTTTAACCACGGCCAACAGTTTCTTTTACAGACTTGAACAATTTAAATGAGTTTGCAATTAACAGTAGATTCCTCTTGATCAATATACTTTTCTCAGATTAATGTTATATACATTGTTATATTGTTTTGATATATATTATATTATTATATATTATATATTATTTTATTGTTTTTTTACATTTAATATTTATATTAGACTTATATTGCATTTATTTTATATAGAAATAATGAATTATAAAGCCTATATATATATATATATATATATATATATATATATCGATAAAAAAATTATTATTCATAATTATTCAGAAAAGACGCTATTTTTGATGGCGATGTGAATTCCTTTATCAAGATATCTCGAATGATTTTAAATAATGCAGTCACGATATTTTTTTGTTCTGGAAAGCTCTCTGATGTGGAATTCGTTCATTTATTCGAATGAGACGGCTGTTTTGTATGAACTGTCTTGTAGTATGATTGGGCATTAAAAATTGAATATGGAAAAAGTTGTTTGATCGTTTATTAAATCTAACACGAATAGTGTTTTATCTATATATATATAGAAATTTTATTGAGAGAGAGGAAATTTTATTTTAGAAAGTTATTTCTTTCTAAAGAAGAACAACAAAATTTTGTATCTTCTGCAAGAGAAGATAAAATTTTTTTATTCCTTTTTAAAGAAAATATATTGCAAAGAAATTATTATGAAAAATTTGAAAGAATATAAGAAATTGAAGATTTATTATCATTGTTGATTAAATAAGAAAAGAGATAATCTTTATATATATTGTATTGATTATTTGTTATATTGTGTTTATTATTGTATGTATTGTTTGTTAATAGAGCAAATATCTTTGAATTATTTATTAAAAAAATATATATATATTGATAGATAAATAAAGAAAAAAACATGCTAAAAGAAAAGGGAATGTGTTATGTTTTCGTCTTTTTAAATTTAAAATTTTTATTCTTCAATAGAAAATTGAAGTTTAATAACGCAATAAATAATTATTGTATAAAAGAATTTTATAAATACATATTAAATTGCCATCACTTATTGATTAAAAGCAAAATTAGAAGATCGAAATTTTCCTCAACTTTATTTTTCTCAATAAAATCTGAATTATAATATTAGTATTTTAATTACTTATCTAAAAGTAGACACACTTATCTACTTTTCTTTAATTTTTATAAATTTTATACTTATAAAACGAAGAATTTTTTTTTAATATTATTTTGTGTGCCTCTGAATTTTCTTGAATATCAGAATTTTTAGTTAATTATATTTAATAAAAAAATTCCAATAAACTGTTTAAAGCATAAGCAATTAAATACATCAGATTTATTTACCTCGTAGATAATTCGTTCGTTTGTTACTGACCAGCACAAAACGTTAGATGCGAAGTTAGGTGGGAAGTATTGTGCTTTTATTGCTGATATGAATTGCACTCGTTACAATCAAAGTGTGATAAAAACTACTTGAAGGAAATGACATGATTTATGACCATTCGCGATGATATTATCACTTCGACTCGATCAAACGAGCAAATTTTGTTTCAAACTATTTGTATTTTTTTTTCATCGAAGAGTTTATATATTTTCTAAGTGTCTATAAATTTATATATATACTATATATATATATATATATATATATATATATGTATAATGTTATTACGTTTATAATAGATATCTTTAAAAATATAGATACAAAATATAAAAATACGTAAATAAGGAAATCAACTTTTTTCTCTCTTTTCCCCTTGTCTACTAAAAAATGATATACTAATGAATCTTTAGATTTGCCAGGAAGCTATGAATCAATTGCCTTCATAAATTCCTGGAAGAAGATGCGTTCTTATCGCGAGTGAAATACTTTTATCATTGGGCTTACCATAAATGGCAACTGACCTAGCGCGATTAGAATGCAGTAGATCGATAAATACAATGTATATGATCAATCATTGCCGAGGAATATCGCAATATTGTACTGCTTATGTACAGTTCCATTGTATGGAAACAATGCGAAAATTTTGTTTACATAATTTAAATTTTATTACAATAAAAATTTGATTTGATGTTTAATTTTTTTTCAAAATATTAAATGTTAAAAAGCAAAAAACAAGATTTAAACTTTTTTTTTTTAATTGGGACGATTATATATAATTTTATATGTTTACAAAATTATCGAATAATAAAATTATTTGGAAGTTCTCCAAAAGAAAATATAGTATTTTAGACATTGTAAAAGTAAATTTTTCGCGATTGTCGTATCGCAAAAAATGAAAATATAAGTACTTGAATTGCCCGAGATGCTAGGTGATATAAATAAGTCATTCGGATTGTATCATTATTATGTTTGAGTTCAGAATGCGAGAGATTAATAATAGTGCACGATGCATGATTAAATATTCGAAATGCCGAGAGGGACGCCATGTCTTGTTTCATTTCATATGCAGTGACATAATATATTTACGTTCTTCCTTTTTTCAGTATGATATTTTCATATTTTGTATGCCAGTATTAGGATTCAAGAATGACCAAACAAACAAGAAAAATGATGTCGTTCTTATTTAACGATAAGTTATCAAGCGATTTGAAAAAAAGATAAAGAAGGGAGAGGAAGATATGATTTATTACTGTACTCTCGCCTATATAATCAATCAAGTGTAAATAACAAATAACAGTATATTCCGGCTTGTTAAATATAATATCAAGTAATATTGTGAGACAGATGTGTAATGTGAAGTACTTTGCAACATTATTCACATTATTTTCATTTTAATTATACAGGGTAGCCCACGTAGTGTTACAAATTTATATCTCGGAAACGAAGCAATTTAAAGAAAAATGTTTCAGACAAAAGTTGTATGGTTTCAAGGGGGACATAAGATGGTGTCATTAGTTTAACCTTGAAGAGTCACCTGAAGGTCACGTGAAGGTCACCTCCAACTTTTTAAATAAGATACCCTATATGCTTTTGCATATTCTTGTAGCTTATCTCGAGAACTTTCCAAAACACTATAATTAAGTTAGTTTTCATTAAGTATTTTCCGAGTTATGAGGCTTGAAATCATTACTTAATTTTACATAAACCATAAAATATCTAGTAAAATATTCATTTTTCGATTATCTTACCTTAATACTTTTATGTACAAAATAATGAGAGGAATTAATTGGTGTAAAGAAAACACATAATTGTTTCGAAAAAAAAAATGTAATTGGTAATTGCAAATTACAATTACAACGAAAAGGTACTTAATTATAGTGTTTTGGGAAGTTCTCGAAATAAGCTACAAGAATATGCAAAAGCATATAGGGTGTCCCATTTAAAAAGTTGGAGGTGACCTTCACGTGACCTTCAGCTGACTCTTCAAGGTCAAACTAATGGCACCATCTTATGTCTCCCTTGAAACTATACAACTTTTGTCTGAAACATTTTTTTATAAATAGCTTCGTTTCCGAGATATAAGTTTGTAACACTTTACGTGGGCCACCCTGTATATATTTTCTTAATATTGTGTATACAAGCGATAGTAAAACGTGAATTATATTTGATAATGAAAATTATATTTTCGTATGATACAAAAATTGAACAACTTATAAAAAACATATTTTAAATATACAAAATATATTTTAATATATAAAACAGAAATATATTTATAAAGCTATTTTTTAATGAAAATATGTATTATTAAGAATATTTAATATATTTAAAATATTATATAAAATATTTTAAAAAAGTTTATACTTGTATGTAATAATTCCTAAAATATTATGACATTAAAAAATAATCGGAAATGCGACGAAAACGAAGTATAATTGGCTTAAAACGTTAAAAGCAAAATTTACATAATATATACAAGTGGATGAAATATTTTTGCTCTCTAGATCGAATGGAATTTCACACAGATAGTGTGAGATTCTAAATTAATTCGCCCATCGATCGTCATTAAGTCTCACCGAGACTGCTGATGTTGACATCATGTCGGACTCGCGAAAATGAATCGTAACTCTCGATTGAGCAGCGAGCGAAACCATCAATCACTATTAGAATTTTTTCCGCCGATGAAAGTAAAATTATTGAGAGACGATGGCATACGTGTCATTTCGACGACTGTTCGTGCAAAATTACAGTCATATCAAAAACACATACACATGATGTATTATAATATTTCCAATTATAAGATCAAAATTATAATTATTGCTAATTATTAAATTAACAATTGGTATAATACTGTGATTTCTACAAAACAAATATTTTTTTGACGTTAATTTATTCAGTTCTGATCTCTTAAGCTTACTTTTGATGATTAATTTACAACAAAAATTCAAGGAATATGTGTGTGTGTGTGTGTGTGTGTGTGTGTGTGTGTGTGTGTATGTGTGTAATATATATGTATAATATAGTATGTATTTATGTGTTTTTTTTTATTATCTAGCAAATTAATTAGTAAATAGAATTTTGTCGCAAATTATACATCTTCCAAAAATAGAAAATTTTACAGGTTTTATATATTTATAATTATGAAATAATTTATCAAATCGAATTATATTTTATTAATTACATTTACTAATATATATGTTTTACATTTAATTAAATTTTATTATATTTATAAATTATAAAAGAATATTATATTTATATATTATAAAAGAATATTATATAAAAAAGTATATAAATGCCTTATTCTTTTATTAAAAACTATTTTATATGGATTCTTTATATTTCGTATCTTTTAAATCTATAAAAGATATAAAATCGATTTTATAGAATTGTTTGCGTTTCGATAATATGATCTTTCATGATATTATCGAAACGAAAACACTATCAGCTCTCGTTCCCGAGTTTTACTTTTTAATACGATCGCACAATTGTATTCGCAGCTTTACGATTAAATATCGAAAAAAACATGAGATTTAAGATAAAAGTAATCTCATTTTTGGAACTGCACAAACACAAAAATAATCGAATAGTTCCCAACGCGAATTCTTATCGCTTAACTAGAAAGTTTTGGGGTGTCATTATAAATATTGTCAAGACCGAAAGAAAACCTTGAAACGCGGCGAATGAGATTAAATCTTTCCGGAATCTCCCACAATATTTGAGCCCAAAATAGCGTCTATACAAAGCACTTAATTCAGTTTCCATTAAAACTGAATTAAACCAGACAAATCAAACTGTACAGATATTGCCATATGTAATTAAGATACTAAATTAGATACTTATATATTGCAGAGAATATTTTCTTTTAATTGTAATCCATTTAATAAATTTGCAGGAGAACTTTTCTAAAGAAAATTTGATAAGAAAATTATCTAGCCACACGAAGCTTATTTCCAAATTGTTTTAAATTCGTGTTTCCAATTTTATAAGAAAAATGGCAATTTTTAAATTGAAAAGTCGAAAGCTTTATGTAAAATATTTAAAATTGATATAAAAATTTTAAAAAATATACATATACAACGCATGATATCAAAAATGGAAAGCTGTAGAAAATTTTGTAATACATAATCTCTACAAAGTTTTTTTAAATTTAAAAAAAACTTTAAAAATATGAAATTAAAATACTTTAAAGAAAGAGAAATAAGCTCTTCTATATAATCTTAGAAATGAAAGCTTTTGGAAAGACTTAACTACTATATGAAAACATAAACGAATAAGCATTCCTTAATTATTTTTGAGTGTATGCATTACACTTTATGAAAAAGGGATTACAAAGGCCGTAGCCGGGTAAGCACGGCCAATCTGCCCCCGCAGGTATAGGGCTGAAATTTTTTCTGTAAGTTACTATCGATGGAACTTACAATTCCCTAAAATATTAGCCTCGAAACTGCACGTGCTTAAGAGTAAAAAATAATTTTTTTTTTCGAAATTAATTTTTTTCTCCTAAACGGTTCAATGAATCGTTTTGAAAAAATATGTAATTTGGGAACAATTGCGCCGCATTAAAAAAAAAATTGGGGTCCAAATTCGAGAATAGCAACATTGGAAGAAAAAATATTTAACTTTCAAAATTTTTTTTAACATCATAGGCGCTTGGTACACCTACCATTTTTCTTTTGTAATATTTTTGAGCATTAATCTACAATATATATTTTCTATAAATCGATCAAAAGGGTAGACGATAGTTAAATGGATTAAATAAATTTTTAATAATTTTTTTCTCATAAATGGTTCGATGGATCATTATAAAAAAAAGATATGTTTTAGATACTATTAAGTCACATTCATGAAAAAATTGAGATGAATGTTGAATAATAATTACATTGAAAAAAAGTATTTTAGATTTTCACAATTTTTTAATATTATTATTATATATATATATATATATATATATATATATATATATATATATATATATAATATTTTATTATATATATTGTATTATAATATATTTTATATAATTTTTTATATCACAAACGATAATAGTAGAATAGAATGCGAATTATACAAAATGCATTGAGACTTTGAAAGTGTCGTAAGCGATTTTGAAAGAAATACGTAGAAATAGGAATGTTACATAAATAGAAAGAGAATATATGTTTCAAGGTCGTTTGTGACGCGTAATTATATCCTATTCATACGATTATTATTTGTACGTGTTCTATCGAAAAAAATACGAAATAAAAAGTAACGTTCATGAGTCACCGGATTTATGCTAATGTCGAAAATATAGGACCAGGTTAGACTACGAAGGTTATTCGCAGACATAAAAAGTGGTCGCGAAAGGAGAAACGAGTGTGTTATTATCGATATCGTCCGTGGACGAAAAAAAGGAAGCTCTCAGGAGCATATTCGTGGATATTGGCCGGCCGAGAAATGAAAGGGAACACGACGGAAGTCGCCGGACAGCCGGCGCAAACACGATATCTCTCCTCTGCCGTTCTTCCCTACTCTCTTCTCGACATTTAACTTACACCCTTTTTCCCCGTGGCCATATAGTTTGATTTTTAGCCGCCATTACCGTTTCACGAAAATGCCGAGAAATGTTTGAATTGCGATAGAGATATGTGTATTTTCTCTACTATTATAAAATATTCTATCTTTAAAGAATTTTATTAGGAAAATAAAATAACTTTAGTAACATAAATAATATCCTTAGAAATTATTTAATTAAAAAAGTGTTTAATTTCCATAATTTTCATAAATATTTAATTTCATAGAATATTAAAAAATATGTGTTCCGTTTTTTTTAAAACAGAAATTTTATTAAGAAAATTAAATAATTTTAATAACATAAATCTCTCTCTCAAAAAATGATTAAATAATTTTAGTAACATAAATATCCCTCATAAAATTATTAAATCTATAATTATATTTTATACTGTATAAAACTTTAAATATAATTATATATTTAATAATTTGTTGAGAGAGATTTGTACTATTAAAATTATTTAGTTAGTTTTTATAATGAAATTTCTGTTTTGAAAAAATAAAACACATTTTTTGACGATCAATAATAAATTAATAGTGTTATATAATATTTGCAACCGATATTTCATGCTCCAATCGTTCGTATCTCCATGAATCCACCGATAAATCTTGTAGATCGTTTGAAGTGACCAGCATAATTTTTCTGCACTATAACTATTCTGAACTATAAAAATCCCGACGCGCATCGATGCGTCAGTGAAATGCCAATCGTCGTCGTTTGAACATTCGTCGTGAGAAATTCGATCGTGGATTCCTGCCATAATGTTGCCGCCGATCATCGGCAACATCAACAACAACGACATATTAACATTGTACACGAATCCTGGCAATGGTAATGGCAGGAATGTGGTGACAACACGTGCAATCAGCAGGGGTCGTTATGCAGAAATCGGCGTTAAGAGGTAAAAATCTTTTCATAAAAAAAATAAATCTTCTGAAAAAAAATCTAGGAAGAAAGCGGTTTCTTCACTATAACAGAAGTAAAGAAAATCAGACAATATAGATCTAATTGAGAGAGATACTTTTATCATTTTTTTTGCAATAATAGCAAAAAAATCTAATTTAACTATATTTTTATGATATTTCCTCTGCAATAATTTTTATATGTACACTAATCATCTCTTATTCGTTGCATAAACATTGAACTGAAAAATAATACGTCATTTAAAAGTTTTTGAAAAAAGAAAAAAAAGTTGCTCTATTTAAGAAATTACTTTCGATATATTTTTTAGGTGTGTGTGTGTGTGTGTGTGTGTGTGTGTGTGTGTGTGTGTGTGTGTGTGTGTGTGTATGTGTGTGTGATCATTGTAAGACATAAAATATATATATAATAATCAACATCTATCTCTTATTTATATTATCTCTATCGTATCATGTTATATTTAAAAAAATATTATTCTAATTAAATTTTACGCATACAAAGTTATATATGTGTAAGATATTTTATATATATATAATATCTTACACATATATAACTTTGTATGCGTAAAATTTAATTAGAATGAAATTTTTTTTTAATATAAGATGATACGATTGAAATAATATAAGTAAGATAGATGTTGATTGAAAAACGTATAGCTTTCAGTTATGTAAATATTAATATCGAAAATAAATCGTGTGCGGATCTATTGCACGATCCAAGATCGATGTAAGAAGGAAGGGAAAATGTGATCTAGCGATCCACGTACCTCGGCTGGCGCAAGGAAATCGATTTTAATCAGTGATTACTATGAAATATGATAGCAAAGTGGCCAAGAGCGAGAGGAAACCCTTCGAGGTTGATTCTTATGTAAGCCGCTTAGTCGTGATCCGCTTATTCTCCCACGAATAGACTGCGGAGTCTCATTTCTTATTTTTTTGTGAGAAGGTCGTCCCCTTGTGTCCTTTTAAAAATCTTCTTCTTGAGGAGAGGACAAGGGTCCCTAAATTAAGCTTGAATGAAAATCGAATTAAATTACTAATTTCATAATTACTTTGTGTGTGTGTGTGTGTATTTGTTCTCAATATTAGATTATTGTATTATTTTAAATTATATATATTTTTATATATTTCACGAGAAAAATCGCGAAAGGAAAAGACAAAATATTTGTGCGAATTATAATTCATAATTTATTTATTAAATCATAAATTATATATTCAAAAATTCTTGTCACAAATATACACATTATTTTATAATTTATAATAAAATGGTCTAAGAGATATAATAGTCTAAGTGACAGAAATTGATGAGAATTTCTATTTCTTTCTAGTGGTCTATTTATTTCATCGAAATAAAATGTAATAATTCTTTAAATGATTAATAATTATTAACATGTTATATATTTTCACTTGATAATATAATTATACTTCTAATTCTAATTATAAAATTTTAATTTTTTTCTATTTATCATTAATAAAGATTATATTACGATTATTTCTGAAAAAAAAGCTTTATAATACTGCGTTCAAGTAAATATAGTAATTTTCGGATCTTATACGAAATTAGTTGCAAATCTTCCGGGATCATGATTCTCCGATTTATCATGATCATACTTTCCATTTAATTAAACAGATATCTGCGGGAATCTCTCATTTTCTCTTCTTTCCGTGACTTTTCTTCTCTTTATAGAAAAGGCGTTAAGTTATATTTTCTGTTTTATAATATTATAACAATTTTTTTATATATAAACAAAAAAACTGCTTGCTTTTTCTTACCACTATAAGAATACAAAAGTTTGAATTCTACGAGTATCTCGGAATATTAGATCGAAAATGATATATTATGTTTCGCGTGATTTCTTTTAGTTTTCTTGCATATTCTGGTTATTCGTTTCTCTCATGACACCAATTCTTCGATAGAACAAATAGAAAGTTTTCTTCAGTGTTTCCGATAATCGAAATATTCATCAATAGATCACATATCGGTCGAAATTATATGAATTATATACAATTAATGATTAGAAATATTATTCTACATAATTAGATTTTAATTTTCGAAGTCATAAATTAATGATGAAGTAATTAATAATTAAATTTCTTCATTATATATTTAAAAAATTAAATTATATTTTTAGCGTATATATTTAGAATCTTCATTCAATTTTGTTTATTCTTTATCTTATTAATGATATCAATTATATTATTAATAATATAAGAATTATATAATTAATGATTAAAATTAATCTATATAATTAGATTTCAATTTTTGGTGTGATCAATAAAAATTACAATTAATGATTAGTTGATTTTATATAACAAAGAATCAAATTTCTAAGTTATACACGTAGAATTAAATTTTTATTCAATTTTATTTATTAATCTTTACCTTATTTCTTAATTACTCTAGAATTATAAATTGCTAATCTCTTCTAACAAGTTTCGAGAATTCCAACAGGTTTTTATTTTAAAGAATCGCTTAGAAATAGAGAATGAAGAGATATTTTTATATCGCATCGAAGGATAATAATATCAATGCAGGTCTTACTTTGACGAGATTCTTTCTCCGCAGAATTCCTTGCGGATCGACAGTAGAAAAACCCATTTCCACGTGAAAATCGAGTCTGACTTCCAAATCCTTCGAGGGAGAAAGTGGATTCTTCCGTTTTCTTCTTGGTCGCGAATATATCGACTCTTCGAGAATCCTTTGAAAGGTACATCGAATCCACTGGGGATATATGTACGTCAGCCTGTGTCCTTCCGGTTTCCCTCAAGCCAAACAGTCATTCGTTCGCTTTGTATATGCTTTGAGACGGGTGTTATTTATTATTGAAGAGGAAAGACGAAAATATTACTTGCGAGTTGATATTGTATAAAATAGGAAATATGCGATGCTTTTTGGAAGTATGCCAAAACTGTGTCCAGAAGTAGTTTGTAAATAGACAGATCGGCGAAAATGCTCTTTCTTCGTCATCCTTTAAAATTGAGCAATAATATTAAAATTAAATTAAAATATAATATATAATATATAATAATAGGGGGAATATATATAATATTATATAAATATTATAATATTATATTATAATACGTATAATATTCTATAGTAATATGTAATAAACGTATAATATTCTATAGTTAATATGTAATAAGATTAATTTTTTTCAAATATATATATGTATATATATATTTCATATATATATATATATATATATATATATATATATATATATATATATATATATATATATATATATATATTTATCCAACATCAAACTCATAAGGTCAATAAATAAATCTTTTTACATCCTACAACTTTTGTCTGAAACAATTTTTTATAAAACTTATATTTTTTGAGATATTTCGAGGTCCGACCTTTTTCGAACACTGTGTGCCGTAGCAATGTAACGACACGTTTCCGACTCTAGGTACATTTGCAAAAAAATGATCCTTTTTTCTGAGTTTGTCGGTTGAATTTCCGAACACCTTGTATATATACATTGTATATATATATATATATATATATATATATATATATATATGGAAGATGTATCATATATATAATATTTTTTTATATAATTAATAAAATATAATATATAAAATATATAATATAATTAATATATAATAGTAAATTTTGTCATAGATCATTTAATTAATACATTTAAATAATATAATACGTCCTATTCGAATAATATTCAAATAATACATAAATTTCAATAGTGCCCTTAATTTTTTATTTATAATAGTCAAATTAATAAAATTTTATTTTAAATTATAAGCCCAAGATGGTGAAGGACTTCAAATTTATTGTGCCAGAACTCATTAAGAATTCAAAAATTCAATGTAGCAGACTGTCGAAATGCTTAGTGAGCGAGGAGTGTCGACTCGTATTATAGTAATCCAAGCTTGTTGTAGTGGGTCTGCCAAGCTGAAATCTAAGGAGGAAGTCTTCGGCTTCGGTTTCGCTCTATGCGAGAAACCGGATAGGCCATTGAACGGAAGTCACTCTAAAACACCTGACTTCTATACTCTCTGTTCCCGTTGTTCGCTTCTTCTGTTCTGTCTTTTCTTCTTTATTTAAACTTTCGTTGGGTGTAGTTCCGAAAAGGTCAAACCTCCGATTTTGCTGTCATCACGTATACTTACGTATTTTGATGCGCTGATTACGAAAATGATAGTTAAAGTTACCGACTATTTCATTTTCATGGTGGAAACTATAAAAAATCGTTAAAAATGACGTTTTTTGATTTTATTTTATCAAATACTGAAAATTTAAAAAAATGTTTCAAACAAAAGTTGTAGATCTCTTCGAAATATGCATTTTATGTCCTATTCATTTTTACCATACAAGTGATAGTTCTCTAGAAAATCAAACTTAAAGATATATCTCATCACACTACGATATGCTGTGTACAATAAGTTAACTTTCCTTTGGTATTACCCAGAGCTAACGACGTGGACGTAGAAAGTTTTTGTAGCTTGTAATAAATATTAAAAAACCTTAAAAGGCAGGCTAAAGCAAATCAGAACTTAAAGATTTTGAACAAAAAAAATAGAAAAACAACTACTGCAATTGTCACAAAATTTATCTGAAACCAAATGCTGCTTTGCTGTAAAGCTCTATATACACTCTGACTTAGTGAGAAGAGTAGAAAGATACACAATATACTGGAACCTTTGGCGTGTGAACTGTTCGAGACTGTCCGCAGTTTCGGCCGATTTTTGATCCCCCGCACTTGTTAGCTAATATACTATAGTGTTCAAATACATGTTTCCTAATCGCGGAGCCCGCCCCTCGGAGCGGGGAAGGCGGTAGGGCGCGCGTTAGCGCGCCCGTTAAGCCGCCTTCCCCGCGGAGAGGGGTCGGGCGGCACTGTCGGTAGCGTAGCCCAATGTCTATCGCCTAAGATAGTTATTTTTTAGCGGGCCGCAGGCCGGTGCGGCGAGCGAAGCGAGCCGTATCATTTCTTTTTAGAGTGTTTAGGCGGGACCGTGGTCAATCGGGACCGTGGTCAATCGGGACCGTGGTGAATAACAGTAAGAATGAATAGCACATAAAATGTATATTTTAAAAAGATCTACAACTTTTCTTTGAAACTTTTTTTTTTTTTTTAATTTTCAGTATATTGATAAAATAAAATCAAAAAACGTCATTTTTTAACGATTTCTTTTTTTATGGTTTTTACCATGAAAATGAAGTAGTCGGTAACTTTAACTATCATTTTCGTAATCAGCGCATCAAAATACGTAAGTATAAGTGATGATAGCAAAATCGGAGGTTTGACCTTTTCGGAACTCCATCCCTTTCGTTTTTATTCATAATGATATAATAATATTTTATTTTTTATTCGCGGTTATTATTTAGTAAAAATTATTATTTAGTAAAAAAATCTGTAAATCTTTAGTTTTTATTTCACAAATTAGTATATAACTATAATATTAAATTATTTTCTCTGCTTTCTTATATTGCTTTTATTTATTAGACCTTTTACATGATATTACTTTTAAAGAGAGCATTTAATATTAAATTTTTCTAACAATAAGTAATTAAATCATTGTCTTGAAAACTAATGGAAATAATAAATTAACTTAATAATAATAGGTAATAATAGATAATAGTAGATAATAATAATAAATAACAGAAAATACACAAATTGTAAGGAAAATTAAAATTGAATATTAGAATTGAAACATTGAAGATAATTTATTGTGATTTGTTGTGTGTGTGTGTGTATGTGCAAAAATGCGTTTTTTAAATTATGTAATATTACATATATTGAAATAGAATATATTACATATTGTATAGATATGTGTAGATGGCTAAATTTCGTTGTGTATTTTTCGATTTAATATGTTTCCTTATTTAAGAAATATTTTCTTTTAATCTTTATATTCTTCTCTCCATTATATAAAAAATTTACAAAGATTCGAGGATAAGACTGGAAAATGAAGAGTTGCCAAATATACATAAAAAATATTACACATACACATAAAATATACATCAAAATTGGATTTTCTGAGGAAAATTTTGGTTCTTATGTAAAAATTAAATTTACCGAGTAAATATAGCTTATAATCTGGCTAGAGAAAGAGAATACATTAATGTCATTATTATTTCTCTGTTGGAGGCGAAGTGGAATTTAATTAATGGCGCGCGCATCGCAATAACTCGACGCATGATCGATCGACAATGAGCTCTTTCTCCTTCTTCCCCTTCTCTTCCCTCCCCTCTCTCTCTCTCTCTCTCTCTCTCTCTCTCTCTCTCTCAGTCTCTTTTTCTTCTTTCCTTTTTTACTATTTATCGAAAACGTCATTCGTTAGATAATCTTTTCGGATGAACCGAAAAAAATAGTTTCTTTTTAGAAACATTTCGACCAATTGATATAATTTTACCAAAACAGTTTAAACCATATTTTTAACCATACAATTTAAACCATATTTTACATATTTGTATTCTTAATCTTATCCTTATCTACCTTGATAAATATGTATATGAAAAAAAGTTTTATTAAAAAGCGTCGAAGGTGATAGAAATATTAGAAAAATTATTATGTATAGCTGTCACACATAGTGTTTTATCTGGATTCAAATTCTCTTCCAAATTAATACAGAAAAATTTTAATTACAGAATATTTGTGTATAATTCTGAATTACAATTATACAGAATTTCTCATAGTTAATAGTACAGTCAATAATCAATAATAATTTTTTTGTAGATTATGTGAAGAAATAAGTAGAAAATTTTGTCGCATAAGATTTTAATTTTGAAAAAATTTATTTCAAAAATTTGAGTATGTAGTATCTTTTTTTACGCATTATATTTTTTTCTATTTCACATATATTTTTACTTTATTTCATATAATTTAATAAGAAACACGCAATTCCGTGAAAATTTATTGTACTTTTCGCGCATTTTATCTATTTCCGCGATATCCTGAATCATTTCTAACGAGATTATCTCTTGTTGAATTGATCGGATGCTGAGCTCAAGTAGCAACAATTAATATTTGCGATCACGCTTCGAAACTTGGAAGTCCCGAGAGAACAGGAAAGAGGGAAAGAGAAGGAGGAAGATAGATATGATCTCTGAAAGCATAGAGTAGTTACGAAAGTAATCGTTCCGAAGGAAAGAAGCTCCGTGTGTCTCATCCGAACGTAACCGAGTTATTGGGCGCCACACGACGTGGTTAATCAAGAGAGAGATTAAACCGACCACGTGGGGATGTCTCATCTTTCTTCTCCCGTTGGACAATACCGGATATTGGCGGAAGCCCTCTGTTCGATACGTTAATTAAGTTCGCGTTTATCGGAGCTGCTGACTCGACGGAGTCTGCAAGCTGCTCGTGTAGTACGAGATGAGAGATGTCATAAGATAATCATACATATTTGATTGAAACTGTGCACTTGATTTTGCGACAAAGCAATAAAATGTTAATAACAACGAAAATTAAAAAATTTCTACGAAGATAAAAAAATAGATTAAGATATATAGAGAGATAAAGCATTAAAAAATGTTTCTCTCCGAAATTTGTATAGTATAAAAAAATATTCTAGACAAAATTTATAGAATTTTGAGAAAGAAAGAAAAGTTGATAATCTTGAATCTTGAGATCATTTTTCAAAATCATAAGAAGATGAATAAGTTAAACTAGTTTTTTTAAATGGAACCATCTCCTAATTTTTCTATATATATTCTTTGCAATATTTGACGTTAGTTACAAGAATAGAATGATCAAAAATTGAATAATTTACGAGATTATATATATATGCACTTTAATTTGACATAATTTTACATAAATTATGAAATATCTCGTAAAATATTCATTTTTTGATTATTTTATCTAAATACTTTTATGCACAAAATAAGGAGAGGAATCATTTGGTATAAAAAAACGCATTATTGTTTGAAAAAAGTATGCTATTCGTAAGCTACTCGTTACAAATTATATATATATATATATATATATATATATATATATATATTAATTTTTCAAAATATAAGTGAAAAAAAAAAGATTTGTTGCTGCTTTGACTAAGAGCATGCTATTTTTTTACTTTTGATTATCTTTTATATATGTGACTCACAATCAGTTATAACTGAAAATGTTTTTCTTGTTGTAATACACATGATTCTGATTTCCAAATAAAAGCAGTTCATTACAAATTACGAGAAGCACTTGAGTTCCTCGAATTTTATATCGAATGAAAACACAAAAGACTGATCAGAGTTCAACAGAACTTGAAAAGGAAGAGATATATATAGTAAAGATTTAATAATGATAAAGAATAATAAAAATATTATCATCCTTTAGTTTGCACAATGATAATAAGATATTCAAATATACGTATTATTCGTTTTATTGATGATAATATGTAATAAAATAACTATTTTTATACGAATGTAAAATTCCTATTTCTAACGTAACGCTGATCAGATTATTCGCGCGTTATTCATGTATATAAATATTCAGTTCAAAACTGTGACTTTTTGTTTTTAATATTCACAGAACACTGATAGTTATTTTTACTTAGCGATAAAATAACTTTCCGTCAAATGAATGAAAAAATAGAATGAGAGGAAAGAGAAAAGAGAACACATAAGAGAAAACGATCGAAAGGAGAAAGAACGAGATTGTTAGCCTAGTGGCAAGCCATATTTTTCCGGTCGATGATCATCATAATCGACAACTTTTCCAATCCCCTTTTACTCGCAAAATCTCGTGACTGAAAACCGTTAAAAAAATATATCACTAGCCTGCTTTCTGACACTTTTGTCGCGGGATTCAATTATCGTCACGATAAAAAAATCCTTTCACGATAATAAATTCCTTTGAACCATGGCAATATTTAACTTTATAACATTTAAGTAAAAAAAAAATATAATTTAATGTTAGAATAATTTTTTTTGTTAATTATGTTAATTTTATTGCAACATTATATCATACAATATTATTGATATTTGTTCATTTGTTAAGATTTTTTATATTTAATAGCTCATATGCATACGCACATACATTTTTGCATATATAATTTATTCTTTCCTATATCTTTTCCAAACTTTCTCTTTCTCTCTCTTTTTTCTCTGTTGTATAATTTCTAATAGTTTCTATAATATCTAAACAAGATTTTAAGTTAATTTTTAAAATTATCTTTTTTCTGTATATGATTATTTAATATTAATATTTTTGCATACACACACACACACACACAAACACACACATGCACACACACATGGGTACACACATATACAGGGTGTGTCATTTTAAGTGATACAGCTGAATATCTCGAAACCATGGCGGTTTCGGTGAGAATGTTTTAAACAAAAGTTGTATGGTTTTAAGGGGGCCATAAGTGGAGGGTTCCATTTCAAAAATTCAAGGTGGCCTTGTCGTGACCTTGTCGCGACGCCATCCAAGGTCAAACACATGGCGCTAGTAAATAGACCTTTTTACACCCTACAACTTTTGTTTGAAACAATTTTTTGTAAAACTTCTATTTTTTGTGATATTTCGAAATCCCGACTCTTTCGAACACTCCGTATGCCGTAGCGATGTAATGACACGTTTCCAACCCCAGGTTCATTTGCAAAAAATGATTCTTATGATGCCCCCAACAATCTTTAAAAATTTGTCGATTGTATTTCCGAACACCCTGTATTGTTATATCCTCGGTTTGCGCGGCATTCGAGATATTTTGGAAAGCCTTGAAGTTTTCATCATTTCCGGTGCGTGTTGTCAAGAGGTTATTTGAAAAAACAAGAAAGTGAGAGAGTTCGAGTCGGGCTGTCATTTCGGGCGGACGTATCTTAGACGGCTCCTATCAATTTTGTGTTGAAACATTGATTGTGTTATGTTATATTGTTCGTGTTAATGTGTGATTAAAGTTCTCTTTATTTATAAATAAGTATCTTTATCCCGGACGAGCCTCCAAAATGTTGCGCTCGCGAACTCGATCGAGATTTCGATATCGAAGCGTACGAGGCAACTCCCCGGCTCGCGGAATAAACAACCTCTTGACAACACGCACCAGAAATGATGAAAACTTCAAGGCTTTCCAAAATATCTCGAATGCCGTGCAAGCCGGGGATATATACAGGGCTTTCGAAAAGTAACGGACCCCCTCTCTAAGAATTATATTTCGATGGGAGAAAAAACCCAATATTAAGTTTTATGTTTTTTTGAATTTTGTGTTTTGTGTCGTCCTTTGCGTGGATCGTTGGGGGCTTGGTGGGGTTTTATGGATTATTTTTGTTTTTTAAATGGGGGGTGCTGGGCTGGGGGGCGGGGTTGGGAAGGGGAGGAGTGTGTTCATTTATGCTATCAATTGTGGGGCGGTAACACATGCAACCCAACCCCAATTTTACCCTCCCCCCACCCCCCCGGGGCGGCAGTGAATTCAGGGGCGGGGGGGGGGGTGGGGGGGGAGCGAGGGAAGAGGAGGATAAATATGTTTGTGGAAACTTTCTAACCTCACCACATCAGCTCATCACGGAAAACCCCCATAAATCACCGCAAAAAACACAAACAAAAACCCAACTACAGAAAGCCACAAATTTCAGAAGTCTACAAGAAAAAAAACATAGTGTAATTAATACATAATGTTATGATTATTTTATCTTTTGATATTTTTTTATATTATGAGTTAGTGGGGATTTTTATATATATATATATATATATATATATATATATTTATATATGTATATATATATATATTGTTACGTCCCCAGGTTTGCGCGGCATTATAAAAGTACAACATAACCATTTTCCATTTAGGAAAACAATTTGAAATTAAGTTCTTCTAAAAAAGTTACTTTATTTAGTTATTTTTATTTAATAAAAATTATTTTAAATTATTTTAAAAATTATTGAATAAAAATTATTTTACATTAAAATATAACTTTTTTAGAAGAACTTAATTCAAATTGTTTTCCTGAATGGAAAATGGTTATGTTGTACTTCTATATTGTACTTTTTTATTTATGTATAATATTATAGATAATATGTCCAGAGATCATTAGAAGTTATTTGGAAGTATATATAAATATTGCATAAATTTTCTAATTTTCAAATTTCCT
Source organism: Camponotus pennsylvanicus (assembly GCA_023638675.1). Classification (NCBI taxonomy): domain Eukaryota; kingdom Metazoa; phylum Arthropoda; class Insecta; order Hymenoptera; family Formicidae; genus Camponotus; species Camponotus pennsylvanicus. Next base: position 50,224 of record JALHBL010001446.1, read on the forward strand.
CTAAAATAAAAATTTATATGAAAATGTTATGTTCATTACTTTTGACTTATTTTGCATGAAGCATTATTCCCTTTCTAGAATTAGAGAAAAAATATAGCTTGTTTAATGATTATGAAATAACAATTTAATAATATTAAAATATTTATATGTTAAAATATTTAATTATATATACACAATTATAATTTTCATACATAACATACATACACAATTTCTTCTCCTTTTTCTAAATAATTTTAACGCGTTTTCAAAAACTCGAAAAAATATTACGCTGCATTAATTATGTAGATAAATAATAAAAAATGCTTTATATATAAGAAGGCGAATCGCGGATATATTTATACCAAACGTGTGAAATGAAATCGAATGATATCAGTGGCAACATCGTAAATTTTCTTTCAAGATTGGCAATGTTCCAATTGTAACGAGGTGACTCGATGCAACGTCTGGAATCGCAAATCCTCGTTTTGAATACGAAACTATGTAGATTGTGACTCCTATGTTTAAATAGATAAAGTTCAATTCTCTCTCTTGCATTCACATGTAATATTATCGTCGACATTTCGCAATTAATTCTCAAAAATGTTTCGTAATAAAATTTGCTATATTATTACATGCTATATTATTACATACCCGGGAAAAAAAGTTTATGTCTAATTATATATAATATAATTTTGTATGAATTTTGACCTGATCTAATCATATATATATATATATATATATATATATATATATATATATAATATATACATATATATACAGGGTGTCCGATTCATGAGGGACCAAACGAAAAGTGATGATAGATTGGGTCAAACTAAGAAGAAAAGTCCTTTACCATCTTGCAAAATTCGCAATAATTATTAAGTAATAAGCAAAAATGTCACATGAAGGTTTAATTTTTTAAATGGAACCCCCTATTTTTTATTATTTATTCTTATAGCTTATCTCGAGAGCTTTCCAAAACACTATAATAAAGTATTTCTTCATTGAGTACTTTTCGAGTTATGAGGCTTGAAATAATTTCTTAATTTTACATAAACCATAAAATATCTAGTAAAATATTCATTTTTCGATTATCTTACCTTAATACTTTTATATGCAAAATAATGAGAGGAATCAATTGGTGTAAAAAAAAACATAGTTTTTTAAAGAAAAAATATGGAATTGTTAATTGCAAATTACATATTTTTTCTTCAAAACAACTATGTGTTTTCTTTACACCAATTGATTCCTCTCATTATTTTGTACGTAGAAGTATTAAGGTAAGATAATTGAAAAATGAATATTTTACAAGATATTTTACGGTTTATGTAAAATTAATAAATTATTTCAAGCCTCATAACTCAAAAAGTACTTAACGAAAAGGTATTTAATTATAGTGTTTAGGAAAGCTCTCGAGATAAGCTACAAGAATATGCAATGACAAATAGTAGGTTCCACTTAAGAAATTGAAGGTGACCTTCATGTGACCTTCAAATAACTCTTCAAGGTCAAACCAATGGTACCATCTTATGTCCCCCTCGAAACCATACAACTTTTGTCTGAAACATTTTTGTTTGCTGGGCTTAGTTTTTGAGATATTTTACTGTCCAAGTTAAAATGGCACACCCTGTATATATATACATATATATGTATGTATGTATGTATATATATGAGTAGATCGAGTCAAAATCTATAAATAATTATATTTACACAATTGTATATAATTAGATATAAGCTTTTTTTCCCGGGTTCTCTCAGTTTTCCTCTTTCAGAAATTTTTTTATAACTTAAATTTTTTAATTTTTTATGACTTTTTTATGCTATTATATTTATTAGGTAGATAAATTACCATTCCATCTAATTACGCGAGAGTGCATCGTGAAGCATCAGAGTGCATCATGTTAAGTCTTTCTTAATTACACTGAGAAAATATGCTAAACTTCCGTCTCGAGCGAGTAAGAACACGAAAGAAAGTATCCAAAGGTGTCTCTTTCTCTTTGGCGAATTTCTTTGTGCTTTTGTTCTTATACCAGAGGGTGCGACCCTTTTTCTATGCACCCGAATGCACCCCGGGGCTCGTTAATAGGTAAAAATGTCGCCGGCGCTCGCCAACGAACCACGTGTTGAGAACCTTCCATCGTCATGGCAACACCCATAGTCCAAGCTCTCACAGACGACTAATATCATTGCATAGGTCCAGGAATGTACTCTCAACATTACTATCCCCTTTTCTCCGTTATCTAATATGATACAGTGAAATTTATCTGGATTGGAAAGGATATAAATATTCCATCTAATTATGTATTTAAAGAATCTCTGACAGCTAATCTTTTCTTAGCAAAAATTTGAAAAAATGCCAAACTTTTTTTCATTATTTCTCATAACTTTTAACATTGAATATTAATAACCATATCACAAATTAAAATCTCATTAAAATAAGATAAAATAAAGTTTTGTTATCAGCCTTTGTGTTTTTGAATTTTAATTCGATGATTATAACTGTTTCTAATTTATTAAAATTCCCAAAAGTTATTTATGTATATATATATATATATATATATATATATATATATATATATATATCAATAGATATATTAAGAATATTTATATCAATATTTTAACATTTTTTTAAGAAAAAAATTTGTTCATAAATTGCACGAAAAAATAAGTTCGTTGAATATGTATCATATTCAGATGTACAAGGATATTGCGCTATTTTGTCGCACTTATACATTCAGCTTTATTCTTTAGTTTGTAATATAAACGTTTCGAGGATCCCATGAACATGATATATGCAGTAGAGGGATATATTTGTGCCATATATTTCAGCATGTATTATGCAAGAAGATCGATACGCATGCAATGTAAGAGCCTTGATGTGATTCTTTTCAAATTATCGCGTTATTTTATGTTCCACCCACACCCCCACCCCACCAGATACGTCTAATTAAAATCTCATTCTAATGTCATGCAGAAAAATTTTCGAAAAAGAAATAGAAATTTATTAATTAATTCTATTATTTATTTAGAGTAAAAATACATATTAAAAAAAAAATATATATTTATAAAATAAGGAAAATAAAGATAAAATATAAATATATAAATATAAAAATAAATAGATATATAAATAAAAATAATAACAAAATATAAAAAAAATAAAATAAATAATGTAAATGTAATTATTACATAAAGTACGTTATATAAGATATAGCATAAAAGTTCTTTTAGATTTAAAGTTCGAAAAATATGAAGTTTTTTCAAATTTGATATAAATAATAATAAATTTAAACTTCTGCTTATATATATATATATATATATATATATATATATATATATATATATTAATTTATTTAGTTCTTTTACCTATCCTAATTTCTTCACTCTTTAAAAAATTATATATATATATATATATATATATATATATATATATATGAATACAGATATGTGTGCGTGCGTGCGTGTGTGTGTGTATACATATATGTGTGCGTGCGTGCGTGCGTGCGTGCGTGCGTGCGTGCGTGCGTGCGTGCGTGCATGCGTGCGTGCGTGCGTGCGTGCGTGCGTGCGTGTGTGTGTGTGTGTGTGTGTGTGTGTGTGTGTGTGTGTGTGTGTGTGTGTGTGTGTGTGTGTGTGTGTGTGTGTTATTCTATTAATTTTCCTTCTATTACTTAACTTTTGCAGATAATAAATTCATATTATATATATATATATATATATATATATATATATATATATATATATGTATGTATATCTTATCATATATCATATCATATATACGCTTGTCATATCACACATTTATTGGGAGGAGAATTTTCAATATTGATTTTCTTCGCTTTCTCTCAATCTTGTTCACTTGCTAGTTATTCCATTCTTCTTTCGACTCAGAAACTCAGGAACCGTCAAATATCCTATAAAAGAATCTATTGATGGCAATTGAAGGTCTATTAAGCAAAAATCCATCATGGATTTGATCTGAGCACGCCCCTGGCGATTCGATCGCTATACATACATACATGCACACATATGAGAAATATCTAGCTGTCAAACACACATGGTGAATACAATATGTACCGTTTACAGTCACCGTCGACAATGTTGGCTTTGCATGTTGATGCCTCGAATTTGACATTCGACCATTTCCCGCGAAGTTCGAGTCGGGAATAATGCCGTCGCGAGACTATTTTGCCGGAAACAAACGTTGTGCTATGATGTGCACCAGCGTCAGTTATTCATTGTTTCCAGGTAACTTGGCCGCCTCAGACTTGAGATTGGCCGGAGATCTCGGAACATGAATATTACATAATGCATGTAATTTTAGGTGAAAGTACAACATGTGAGTTTTATATATATATATATATTAGCTCCTTTTTTTCAATTTTTATTATATAATTAGTGTCTCTCTCTTATTGTTAGTCTCACATTCTTTTTATTATATCGTAATTTATTGTATATGGTCGTAAAATGATGTTGTTCTATTCATTAAACTTTTTTCGTTAATAACTTTTCAATAAACGATGAGTTACGGTTAACATCTTTGGAATGTTACTCACATAGGAGAATGACTGATAACATATGTCAAGATCAAAATCATATGAGTGGAGTCTCTTTTTATGCAGATATATCAAAGCAAGATTATTTATTATATAAATAAATAATATTAAATTAATTTAATAGGATTTTTAATAAAATTTAATGTATTAATTCTCTTAATATAATTAGACATTTTAAACATGATAAAGAATAATATATTCTCTCTCTCTCTCCCTCTCTCTCTCTCCCTTCTTCCTTCCCTCCTTCCCCTTTTTTCTCTCTCTCAATAACATTTTTTTCTAGAAAAAAGAAGAGAATTATTTTCATAAAATACACAGAATTCAACAAGCCAATTACTTAATTATTTTCTTGTCCTTTTATGAAATAATTTTATAGAAATTACATCCAAATTACATAAAAGCCTATTTACAATGCGGTAGTGCAATGCATTCCTTATATAATTTAATCCCCCAGGAGAACTTACCTGCGAGTTTCCGACACGAGGGTGCTACTGTAAGGTAACGAGAATTCGCGCGACCGCTTCACGATAAGTTAGTAGTTTAAGGGGAAAGATCTTTGTTCGCTAGTTCTTTCACAACGCCTTTTGAATCATAAGAAGGCACGTGTCCCTGACTCTTGCGGCCTTTCAGGCTAAATTAAATAGAAAATTCAGAATTTCCATCTTCAAATTCGCTCGATTAATGAGAATTTGTCGTGTTTATCAGAGCTGTCGTAATAATAAATCTGTTTGATAAGCACATCATGAGATTAAAGTATTTCTCATAAAAAATAAAATACTGAATGGTTTAAAAGTTCGATAATTATATATATTTTTATATTAAAGCATTTTATTTTATATTAATCACATAATTTTATTTATGTCGTAAAATGTTATTAAAATATTTATTATTGGAAATAAAATTGTAATGTATAAAGAACCATTATATATGTTTAATGTGTAAATAACCATTATATATATTTAAATAACTATTTATTAAATTATTTTAATAAATAATATTTGTTCTTTTCAATTCTTTAAAATATTTAATCTCTGCAAATATATATTACAAAAAATAGAAAATAATATTGTATAAGAATAATAATATTATATTATCACATTTAAAAATAATAATGTGTATTATACTATTAGACAATTTTTATTTTTTATTTAGTGTATTATACAAATATAATTGTATTTTGATCAATAATTTGTCCTAAACTCTAAAATATTTGATCCCTGCAAACAATATATATATATATATATATATATATATATATATATATATATATAGGGTGTTTCTTAATAAGTGCGAAAAATTTTAGGAGATAATTCTTTGTCGAAAATTAATGGGGGTTTTCATATAAACATATACTACATCCCTCCCTGTGGAGTTACACTTCTTCAAAAATGGATGTAAAAACTTCTAGCCACGCGCATTGGCCGATCTTCTTTAATTAATTTTTCATTAATTATTGCAAATATCGCAAAACAGTAGAGAACTTTCCTTCTTAATTTGAGCCAATCTACCTTCACACTTCGGATGTGCGAAAAGTTTTCAGCCCCCTGTATATGCATATATTACAATAAAATTTGTAACAAAAATAATAATGTATTATATTATCATAGACAAATTGATTTTTAAGATAAGAAAAGATTTATATAATTTTGAACAACCCAAGTTTCTGGTTACTATTAAATAGCAGATACTCTCGTAACAATATTTAAATAAAAAATGTTCTATATAAAACTTTCTTAGCCACTATTACAGATTGTAATATAGTTAAATTCAGATATTCAGAAGAATCTATTTACCATAGCAGTTCTGATTATCAGAGAATTAAAAATTAGAGAGGAGAGCATCGTCATCTTATGCCGTTACCGTTGCACTTCGTTACTTTCCGTACCGTAACTAATAAATACATGTATGTATACATCTGGCAATAAGCAGCAACAGATTAATTCCGTGTACCGTATGGCACGATATTTCCTTTTCGACATGCACTAAAAAATTGACTCTTTTTTAATTTAAAAAATTTTTAAAGAAATTTTAACTTTTATTATTTATATATTTTATGATTAAAATAGTTGTTATAAATAACTGTTTTATCATAAACAGATCACAAATATATATTGTGTATTTTTAATTGTGTGTGTATTAACATTTTAAAACAATTCATGTATTAAATAATTTAATATAAATATTCGGAAGAGAAAGAAAGAAATTTTCGATAAATATGTATGTAAAATGGTCTTTTTTATAATTCTTATCTCTTTTTCTTTGTGTAAAAGTAAATTATTTTTTTATTTTTAAAATTGTTTATATATATATATATATATATATATATATACACACACCATTTACCATTTCATTAAAGTGTTACAAGAATTATGCATCTAAATATCGCTATTTTCAATATAACTTACTTAACAAGATTTTTTAATTGATACCCCGAAGCAACTGAAGGGAAAATAAGATTAAATTACTTGTAAATAATTTTGATCTAAAATTATTGTTCCAACGTTTTAAATATTTGTTAGCCCTGAAAAGGGCCGATAAATGCTTCAGAGTATATGCTCAAAATGCAGAACTTTTATTTGTATACACATATTAGCTCTGCAAATAAGATTTTCTTGTGCTCATTGGAGCATTTCCGATGTGACAGTTGCTATTGCACAATGAAGTTGTTCTTCCAAATCTCTTTTAATGTTTCTATAGGATTTCGATAAATAAAGATAAAATAGCATACACGTTCAAACGCCATACATGCCGTGCGCGCGCTACCCCTGATTCAAGCGTAACCTAAAACGCTTATTTGTTAGATTAAAGTTGCTCTCACTTAACAAGTAATGCTCAAACGAAATTCTGCCAAAGGAAAAAGTTGTTTGTTTTGATACAAACAATCACGCTGTGGAGTCCGTATCCGCGAATTCTGAAACACCCTGTATATATACCTTCTTCGGACTTTCTAGTTTTCATTTAAAAATATTTCTTTATATCTTAAACTATTCTTCCTGTCTAGATATTTAACTGCATTACATAAAAGATAAAACATACTTGTTTCCCGATATTTTTGAATCAAGATATCGAAAGGAAAGATATCGTAAATTCCTGCGTGGGAAAACCAGTGTTACGCTGCGCCATTTGCGTAACACTGCCGTCCACATCGTAAACCTGTCATAAAGCTGATCTAATTGACGCGAGAATGTGGCTATTTATAATCCTTTTTGCTCTCTTTCTTGTTACAGGAGCGATGTCTTCCTGGAACCGTACCTGCAGCAGCACGGGACCGTTCAGGTGGTCAACTCGCCGAGTACTTCGCCGCCGAATCCATTACAGCATCGTCAACTTACTCAGTTACATCATGTACAGGTGAGTTATTGAAACGAAAAAGAAATGAAATAGGGAGGTAAAGAGAAGAACAATGCAGTTTTATTTATCTAAATTGCGTAACACATGTATTTTTATATATGTATAATATATTTTTATTATATACACTCGTCAACAAAATTATCGCATAGGTAATTTCATGTCAAATTTTCGCATAACTTCAAATAAGTATAACTCCGTCAAAAATGGTCGTATTTGAAAAATTTTTTTTTCATTCCCAAGCTTGAAGCCTCTATTTTGAAAATCATTTGTCAGATTTAGAATTTATCCTCCCCCTCTCTCGTCATCTCCTCAAAAGTAAGGACCTGTTACGTCTCCAAAAAATTGCATACTTTGACGCATTCCACGAGGTGGAATAAATTTTTTTTGCAAATCATGATAATCATCGTAAAATATAGACTTTTATGTGTGAATTAAAAAAAAAATTTTTTTTGTACGATTTTTTTTCGCGGAGTTATGACATATCAAAGTTACCTATACATTTTTGTTCATTTACCGCCAGCATTAGCATTACCCGATGCGCACCACGAGGAAGTTGCTGGTCGGATTTGGTGCATCTGTGTGTGTGTGTGTGTGTGTGTGTGTGTGTGTGTGTGTGTTGGAAGACGGAAATGTGGAAATGTTCACAGGGGCAGGGTCTATGGAAAAGGGTGTTATAATTAATTTATACGAGGTTCTAAATTTAAAGTTTCGACAAACACGAAGACGATACTTAAATAATTTACGCGAACGTATTATAGTGAAAGATAACAAATTTATTTAAAGAGAGAAAAGAAATAAAGAATTAACAAAATAAAGAAAAATAATAATCACATGAAATGTAGAATGTCTGAAGTGAATGAAATATTAATAAATAATAGCGCGACAACGGTGAGCGTAATCTTACGATAGTACCTCAAAATTTGCAAAACGTAAGAATCCGATCGATATAATACTCACGCGAAACCAGAATTCTAAGGGAACGCTATCACGTTCCTGATGTCTAACCTTTTTTTATGGCCAGACTTCGCGAGGCCGAACGGCGCTTCGAAAAACGTAACGCTAATGCAACAGATAAATTCTCGCCCTAATTTACTCGCTCTGATGGCGACACTCCAATCGACAGCAATGGTTTGAGGAATGCTTAATAATCTAGCGAGAATAAGTAATTAATTTGCCAAGACGAGAGGGCTCGCCTGCGACGAGCACAGTCAATGCGATCGATAATCGATAGCCGTCGGACGCCGCTTATGCTGCTCTTACTAGACTTTTCGATATAACGCTCCTAACATACGCGAATCTCTCAAATTCGGTCTCGTAATTTGCCATCATCTATTACGCACCGTGACACACTCACACACACGACAAATATCACGAAATAAGCACAGATCATACAACGTAATACGCGCGACAAAGACGGAAAGATACTATTGATTTATGCCGACGTCACGATCATTCTCGACGCCTCGGTCGCTTGTCTCCGGTCGCCCGAAACTCACCAAAATCAAAATCTCAGGGCAAGGCCCTCGCAAAAACGAAACACGAAATGGCGACGGCGATAAAACGGCCGGGTAACGGACGGAATCGCGTATGTGGCTCACAAATTAAAGATGGACAACCTCATCGATACTCTCGCTCCTTTTCCAAAGGGGATGCTCCTCGGCTCCGTCCTCTCCATTCCTAGGCGATAGCACAAACAAACAGACACAGTTGATACGACAACGAAATAGACTGCACGAGCGCCCAGAGTATCTCCCTGGATCTCTCGATCCAGGGTCGATAACGGTGTCAATCCTGCGCGCAGGGGCGGATCCGCGGCCAATAGCGCCGCGACACGCCAGATATTAATGCGCCCCGCGACATCGCCATATCAGGAGTGGTTACAACCCTGAGAATCGGAAGATATGTAATTTCCTGATGATCCCGAAATGGCGGTCCTCTCTGGATCTTTCGCTGACGTTCTCTCAGGATAGCGGCAACTTGGCCCCTTGTAATCCTGATCGTTACAGCCGTTTTGAGGGATGTTCTTCTTCCCTTTGCCGGGACGAATGTTATCCGTGGTCCGGCGCTGTCCCGACTCGGAGATCCTCGGGCGTTATCACATTGGAAATTAATGTTGGAGTTGAGGCACCAATTTGATTGTCACAGGATTCCTCCTCTTCTCGATCGCTCCGACGGGTTGCCCAATCAGAAAAATATATATAAAAAAAATAATAATTAAGGACGCGAAATAATAATTATCGCTCGTCTTTCCGGAGATCTCGATACGGCTCTCGCAATCTTTATCTGGCGCGGCCGCTCGCCTCGCGGCCCGTTAAAATTTTCGGGGTGGATGGACACGCGTCGGGACGGCAACGTCACAATATATATATATATATATATATATATTATATTTCATATACATATATGTATGTATTTATATAAGTAAGTATATTTTTTGGATATTATCTTTTCAAATATATCGTGTCTCATAGCTAAGTTCATTATCATTTTTGTAAATTTTGGTGTAAAAAAAATTATGTTATCACATATACTCCAACAAATTTATATAAAATTTATATAATATGTCTCTGTAACACAGGATATATTTATTTATTAGGAGACAGAATTGCCCGATTAATTACAAAATTTGCATGCGGCAACATGACTAAATATCGTGTTTAATTAAGCGTACTATAATATGCAATTTAAATTCGTGGCTATAAGACCATACAAAATTTCGTGACATCACTTACTGTCTTTCAAAAAAATGTTTTTATTTCTAAAATTATATAACATTTATACGAATATGGACAACATCGTACGCATAGCAATATAATAACTCAATTTATAGAAAACTTTGCTGCAAGTTGAAATGGCAAATGATAATTGCAGATACATAATTAAAGAACATAATTTCAATATCAATATTATAAATGTTTTAATAGATTTTATGTTATTAATTTTTTTTTATGTTATTATATTTTGATTTTATCGATTTCGATGATTGTCGATATTCTTTAATTATATTACATATAAATATTGATACAATGATTATTCAATGATAAGAAAAATCGATTATAAGAGAAAAAAGAAACATATATGACTTTCTACTTAAAAAACAAAAAATATCTTTGAAATGTCAAAAGTTTTCCGTGGAACGATGTAACTGATCATAAGACATCTTTCTTAAAATTAAGCAGTTTTAGTTGAATTATTTTTTTTGTGCAATGCATTTTAGGAGTTATTGAAAGCAATCACGTGTGTTAAATAACTCATCTTGTATATATACATTTTATATATTATATTATATATATATATATATATATATATATATATATATATAATGTATATTATCTTATTTTTTATTTGTTTCTATATATTCTATATATTTCTGTATATTATCTTTTTTTATTTCTTATTTTTTATATTTTTATTTATTAAATACAATTCTATGCTTAAGATAATATGTCCTATTAGAGAAGTAATGTATCCTTCTTTAATTTATCTTGGGAATAATATATGTAATGTGACAAGTTGGTCTAATGTCATATAGAAATATAGCTATATTTTATACTTGATTTTACATTCAGATGAAACAACAAAATCAAGACGGCGTCTTATCGTGTAGGATTTTTCCTGACGAGCAATTAAAGGATTTACAATTAGCTTTCTCTTTCTTACCTTCCCACCCTCTGTTTTTTGGAAAAGAGAGAGAGTATTCAACATGCAATGCACGTCTACATTTAATCCCGTTAGCTCGAAACCGTGTGTCAGTCTGCATTTCAAATTAAATTATACTCGAACCCTTTCAATGCCACCCCCCTCTTCAGGCTTTCGCTTTGTCCGTCATCGATTTCTCTTTTCGTCTTCGTCGATTTAGGGAGAATGCGATAGAAAATAAGTCACATTGGAATTAAAAAAAAACTCGTTGGTGTGTTGTCGAGCAATATCGATCAAATGGTTGAAAACGATGAAGAATGAAAAAGTGATCGAATCTTCAATCCATTGAATATCTATTTTCTTCTTTCCCATTGAATATCTATTTTCTTCTTCCCCAACCCGAAAGGGCAAGAATAAAGCGTTTTTTATAGTACTTCTTCCAATAAAAAAAAATTGGAGAAGTGGAGAAGTGGAGAAGGAACGATAAATGAATTACGACCGATCACGAATTGGCTGTGAAATAAAGATAACTGGACGACAGGCAGGATAGGGTATAATGTGGAATTAGAAGCGCATTGTGTGACAGAGCCGGTGGGATTTACGCGCCTCGGGATTTAAAAGAGATAGAGATTTTTCGTATTAAAGCAAATTGCTGAAAATTCGAGCGTCGAAACAATTAATCGCGTATAGTGTATCTTTTATAAAATAAGGTAAAAGGAGGTAAAAGAATGTTATTTTAATCCATAAAACAGTGTTAGTTTTTAAAATAAAAACTTGTATATTAAAAAGTTATGTAAAGTAATTGTCTTAATTTCCTACAAAAATAATGATATGAAGAATTGCGCCAACTCTAAGAATAAAAATTTGTGCAAGTTCAAATAGAATGTGAAAGATAGTTATAATTGTGCCCGTTCATGGGGAGGGTTACATCACTCCGCTAATTCGGTTAGTTCATGGGTTTGACTTTGCATCAGGAGTCGCAACACTTACTTCCTTCTCACTTGTGTGTTTAACAGTCATGCAGCTGGTTTTGTACCAAAGATTAATTTACCAAGAATAAATAAGCTACTGATCTACTCAACTGCCGTCCTATTACACCGGCACACAAAAAAAAATAGTGGTCTGTACTTTTGACCAGACCCACTAATCTTTATGTATTTTGACGTGCTGAATCCGAATCCGAAGTCCGTTTGGTCAAGTTGGCGATGGAATTGTTAATACATTGCGAAATAACTAGAATTTGTGGATACCAAAAAATTTTGAAATAAAATATCATAAGTATTAATGAATTCGAAATGCATTGTACCAACATGAACCAGGTTTTTTTTGTTTCTTTTACACCTTTTTTCTTTTGTAGCGAACTCTTTTTTCTTCAAACGACCTATGCAGCGGGTTCCTCTTTCTCTTGTTTTCATTCTGATTTGTTTCTCTTTTTAGTGTCCAACAAAAGTCTGCCATCATGTTGATATCCCACTTTCCTTGATAGCCCACCTTCCTTCATATCATCGGCTTCGTGAATCTTAAATTCTCTTTTTTTCTCGACTTTTCCCATCGCATCAACATTGTATAACACGAGCCACAAATTGTATGCGGCACCCAGTTCATGTCCTGATTAATGATATCGAATTCAAAGTAACCTTTGTAAAGAGATTTTACCTTATCAGATAAAGGTCTCCGATATTTAGAAACTTCGAATTCACCGCAAATATAACAAAAAAAGTCAGAACTTTTGTTGCACTCGTGCGTGTCATTTCTTGTAGCATTACACTCTATAGAGGCCAAGTTACCCACCAATATAGAGCTGCGGTCGCTTGATGACGACGCCTGCGGGCCCGCTTTCTCACCCTGACCAGCCGCCGATACTGGGGTTCCGAGTCCCTGCATCGTAAAGCACTTATTGTTTGTGCCTGCCATGACGGCATGAACGCCGTTAACCCAGGGACTCTGCCATATGGATCTGTTGCCCACCGTCACCACGTGGAGGTGCCCTGGTTACAGGCACAAGCAATAATATGCGATTTTTTCACGATTTTTCACTATTTTTTGCTGTTTTTTGCGATTTACTCGAAAATCATCGCCAACTTGACCAAACGGACTTCAGATTCGGATTCAGCACGTCAAAATACATAAAGATTAGTGGGTCTGGTCAAAAGTACAGACCACTATTTTTTTTTTGTGTGCCGGTGTTATTCATTCACAATCGATCCACAACCTCTAATAGGTTATGTGTTCATGGATTAAGACGTTAGTGATAAATTAAACGGATTAAGAAGGAAAAAAAATGATGTTCGTGAGCACGTGGCGAGGAGCAATGATGGTGAGCGGTTATATAAGTTCCATACGTATTGAATTGTTGACAAAAATTATGAACGTGAACGATACACATGGAAGCGCTGTTGGTAAAGGACAATGTGTGGGGATATGTGAGTGGAATCATCACAAGACTGACGTCAGGTACCATTGCGACATGGGAAGAAGGCGATCGAAAGACCAAATTCGATTTGATCATGTCTATCAGTGGACCGAAATTAAAATTAGTCCGTGGATGCCATACATCGTGCGAGATATGGTTAAAACTCCAAGAAGTGTATTCATTCAAGGGGCCTGCTCGGAAGACGATTCTCTTAAAACACCTCATGCTGTACCGAAGGAAGGAGAAGATGTGCGCGAACATTAGATTAGAAAAAATAATAAAAAGATCATAGAATTAAAATTAAAATTTTACTCATGAATTAAATTGAAGAAAATAAGTACATTTACAAAAATTGTTGAGATTCCAGATATAAACATGTGAGATCTTTAACGTGCGAGTGTGATTGAGCGCGCGCGCGTGTGTCAAATATAAATAACTTTTACAGATATTACATTGGTTCGTCAGTCAGGATAGATGGGGGAACTTAGATTTAATAATTTAGTCCTGACTGGGCTTTATAATAAGTATGTTTCTATAAATAAAATTTTAATATACATATATATTATACATTTGTGTAAATGTAAAAGGAGAAAGGGATATGGAATCAGGAGTTTTCGAATGAAATAATGGAAGGAGGAAACTTCTTCCATAGGACTCGAATGGGAACTCTCAATGGAAGTCGGTAGCCTGGCAGGTACCAAGGAATAGCGGGAGCGCTGATTAGAAAATTGTGCAATTTCTCGTGGTCCAGGGCCCACACAAAATGCTGTCTCAGGTATCGGGAAATTGGATTAGAAAATAGTTTAGTGTATCGGGAGGTAGGTTCGAGAGTCTCGCGGTTATTCGCCGCCTCCTCAGGATCGCTGAGGTATTCAAAGTCGTGAGGATCTTCCTCGAGATCGGGCAGGCCTCTCGCAAAATCTTCGAAAGCCTCGTCGAAATCTAACGATTCCTGGAAATCGTCGGATTCTGATGGAGAAAAAGAATCGGAGTCAAGGGTAACATGTATGGGAAAAGGAGACCTCGGGATGAAGGAATACGTTCTGAAAGAGGAAAAGGTGGAAGAGTAGGTGAAGGGAATGCTCCGGAAAGAAGACTGCTGGAAAATAGCTAGGTGCAAGGATAGGAGAAAGAAGTGAAGAGCAATTGTGTTGTTAGAGTTTAAAATACTATTGTTTTCTAATTATTTAAATTTATATTTTAAATTAATATTTTAAATTATTATTATTGAAAGAGCCAGAGGTGGTAACTTTCTAAGCCAATGGCTGCTTATCATCCCAATTCTGATAATTTCAAAACCGCTTAATGTTTGACCTCGACTTACATCGGGACACTAATAAAAATACTTATGATTATTTTATTTTTGATTACTAGTATTTCTCTTGGAAAACAATCTTTAGATTTATTGTATATTTTTTTTCTGAAATTATTCCATCAAAATACTTGTATATACAATATATATATATATATATATATATATATATATATATATATATATATATATACAGGGTGTCGCAGACCACCCGTATCAGCCGAATATCTCAAAAACTGAGCGCGGCAGACAAAAATATTTCAGACAAAAGTTGTAAGGTTTCAAGTAACGCATTACATGGCGATATCAGTTTGACCTTGAAGAGTTATTTGAAGGTCACGTGAAGGTCATCGTCAATTTCTTAAATGGAACCCCCTATTTTTTATTGCATATTCTTGTAGCTTATCTCGAGGGCTTTCCAAAACACTATAATAAAATATTTTTCCCTCAAGTACTTTTTGAGTTATAAGGCTTGAAATCATTTCTTAATTTTACATAAACCGTAAAATATCTTGTAAAATATTCATTTTTCGATTATCTTACCTTGATACTTTTATGTACAAAATAATGAGAGGAATCAATTGGTGTAAAGAAAACACATAGTTATTTTTAAGAAAAAATATGTAATTTGCAATCAATTATCTCTGGAGGCCTGCCCCGGCCCTATCTTAGGGTCCATCCGCCACTGCTATTTGGTACAGTGGGGATTTTAGTATATACTAGAGGGATCTTGGGGGATGTGGTCACTCTACGGCGTTGTGCTCGTCGGTGCCGTTTCATACGGAAGGCCAGTCGGAAGCCAGCATGCACGCGAATACCTCCACCGGCACTTATTTGGTCAACGAGCGACCTTTCGGGGATCCTCCGTGGCAATCGGCATTGCATCCATCGAGTGAGATACCAACATCGCTTTGGAGTCGCATATCACTGTGTTAAAAAGCAGCATTAGGTGTGAGATCTGGATAGCTCAGTGGTCTAGAGCAGTTGCCCGGAAAGCGAAAGACTCGGGTTCGATTCCCGATCCAGCCACTTGCGCCTCACATATTTTTCTAGTCTGCGAATATTGTTTTCTAGCAATTATTCGTTAGGCTAAAAAATGTATAAATGCTCTCTCCACAGGATATGCGTCAATGCCGTTGCCACGGATGGATTCTGTCGCTCGTTGATCAAATGGGCGTAAAGACACGTCCGACCTCCTCCCACATACATCCCTATCTTTCTCTTGTGTGTGTGTGTGTGTGTGTGTGTCATCTACACACACCTACACACAGAAGAGAGGGTTTGGAGTCAAAAAATACTACGGGAGTGACGAACCGTGGGGTCCTTATCTTTGCTGTGACACACACCCACCGACACATACACCCACACACCCACCTACACCTACACCTACACCTACACACACACACACACACACACACACACACACACACACCAAGTCATCCAAGGTCAAATTCTTATCATCATTAGGTACATTTTATTTAGTCCTACAACTTTGTTCCTTACATATTTTTTATTATAATTGATCGTTTTCGAGATATTTTAGCGTTCCGGGACTTTTTGAAGACCCTGTATATGTGTATGCAAAGAACAGAAAGAAGAAAAAAGAAAAAAAGAAGAAAGAAGGAAAAGAAGTAAATAGAGATGCTATGAGAAATGAAGAACCTTTAATCGCAAATTCCTTTTCAAAAATTTATAATGATTATATGAAGGAATAATCGCGAATTCCTTTACAGAAATCCATAGCTATTATAGGATAAATGGAGGAATAATCGCAAATTCCTTTTTAGAAATCCACAGTGATTTAGAATCTACAAGATAAATCTACGAGAAAGAGGGAGGGAGAGATGAGAGGCTGAGATAATAAATTTTATTACTCAATTGTAAATTAGGAATTTTTTAGTACTCAATTTAAAATTAGGAATTGGTTGTTATTTTAAGTCAATTATTATTTGTTGATGACCTGTTTTAAATACTTATGTATCGATTACTTGTCATATTGTAAATTTAAATTGGTTAACTAAGGATTATTCCACAACAGAAAAAAAGGAAATTATATAGAAAGAAATTATATAGAAAGTATATTAGACTCACTTATATAACGTACGGTGTAAAGTGTTAGTTCCGATGCTTCCTTGAATCCACCGAAATGGCCTTTCAAACTCTGGCCATAAATTGGCTGAAATGTTGGACAATTGGCGAATGTGTTCAACAATTCAGGCAGTTCACTGGTTCACTTCCACAAATTTTAACTGAACCATGTTACCCCAAATAACAGAACGGGGTTGCACTCTGTGAGCGGATTATAAACCAAACTGTTTAGTTGTAAAGTGAACTGTTTAACGGACCACAAAAATTGGACTGGAAAAAGGTGCTACAAAACCACACTAAAACTGTATCTGTCGCGACTTGTGCTCACATTTTTAAAGTCATTGCATTTTTAAAGTCATTGCTCTTCCTCCTCACTGGATAATAGGAGTCTCTTTTTAGACAAATTAAAAGATTTCAATTGCTCTCTTCTTAGGGATAAGGAGATGACTTTTGAAAGGAGCAACGTTTTTTAAGGTTTTCTAAGGTTTTTAATTGGTTGAGTTCTTTGGTTCGAGATTTAATTCTATCCAGTGGTTTATTGTTCATGAGAATTTACTCACGAGCCAGATAACACTTAAGGATGGCCTGTCGAACGTATACATTAATTCTAAAAGATTGTTTAGTTTTCTTTTTGATAGTCTGTTCAAGATACAGCGGGCTTTTGTTTAGAATTTTCAAATAGAAGGATTTCACATTTCGTGACTCCACATATGGAGCACTATAAACATACGAGGCACTTAGATTTTTACATGACAGTTCCAAATGAATAAAATTATGAAATGAATGAATTTGAAACAAATTTGGCTTAAAACAGAAATAGGTTTGAGTTAGGTTATATCTTCCGGAAGTGGAGCGCCCCATAGCGGGGACGAAACTCATTATATTCACGCATGTACTTTGCAAGATAAAGGAAAGTTCATTTTACATCTAATCTCCCGCTGAGAGTTGCAGTTCATGCGGACTTACTCAAAGTAAGTTCACGAGACCATTGAACTTATTTTGTACATAACCTTATAATAAATAACGAACGACGGCTAAAACTTTTTGCAAGTTAATCAGGGACATATCCTTGACAACATATGTCAAGGTCGAAATTGGTGAGATCGTCGTTAATATATAGTTTTACCAAAAATTCTGCAATTATGAAAAATTCTGTAATTCTGCATTACAGAACATTTTATTATGAAGAGCTATTTATTCTGTTTTAAGGCTATTATTCTCAGATAATCTGTAATATTATTCGCTATATACTTATCGTAAAACCTTTTTCTGATTAGAGTGAAGAATCATTTTCATCGGAAGGATCGGCCACTTCGGGAGAATCTTCGGGATCTATGGAAAATTCTGGAAGCGAGGTGGCCTGTGACATCACTCTGATCGAAAGACTTATACGCTCTCATCCTATCTGGTTTCTGCCAGGCATCCAGAGAGCCGGAGCCTTTCACTTATTGCAAGGCAAAGAGGAGGGGGTGAGTGTGTGCGCTTATATAAATCGTAAATTAAAATTAGAAATTTAATCTTTGTATCATATCGCATTTCCGAAATAAAATAAATGTAATTGGAAACAAATAGTTTCTGAAAGAATTAAAGTTAATTCTAGTAACTGTTATATATGCTATATATATTATTAAAATTACGACATTATATATACATATGTAGTGTTGTAATTTTAACGGCTAGTAGTATATACAATAAAAGTAGCATATACAATAAAAAATAATTTGTGATTAAAAGTTGATGGTTGATCTAAAAAAAATACACATTTTGAATGTGATATGATCATAGCAATTAAGAATGAAGAATTTTCAACATTTATCACTTTCTAAATTTTTTGCTACAACGATTTTTTGTATGCTTAGGAATCCGCATTCTAATCTTTGTAAAATATGTTTTTCTCTGGAATAGCTTTGCGAATAAAATAAGAATGAAATAAGAGAAAGATATTACAGTTTTTTTCTAATCTAATAATTCTTAAATATTTAATTTGAAATATAATCTTATATATTTTTCGATATAAAAATTTATAAAGTTATTTGTATATTCTTAAGAATTATCAATAGTTATGTGAGCAAAATTATTGATATTATATAATAAGAACAAGAATATTATGTTAATAAATAAAAAAATAAATTTTTAAGAATGTAAAGATGTGTGTTTTAGGGTTAATAATAGATATTTATATTATATTCTTTTAAATATTGCAAATGTAAAAATTTAGGAAATTTATATATTGAGTACTTTTAATTGAAATAGAATTGAGCATATGCGTACAGTGTTGAAATATTTCAATTCATATGTTTTTTTTTGTAAGAGATATATATTCTTTTTCAATTCATATACAAGGTGTCCGATTCCTGAGTGACCAAACGAAAAGTAGTGGTAGATTGAATCAAATTGAGAAAAAAAGTTCTCTACTATTTTGCAAAATTCGCAATAATTATTAAAAAATAAGCAAAAATGTTTCGGCGCATGAGAAGCGGTAGATCGCTCGCAGTGTCCGATTAATGAGTGATCAAACGAAAAGTGATGATAGATTGGGTCAAACTGGAAATACAAGTCCTCTACCATTTTGCAAAATTCGCAATAATTATTAAGTTATAGGCAAAAATGTCTCAGCGCATGAGAAGCGATCTGTCTACCGCTTCTTATACTCTGAGACATATTTGCCTATAACTTAATAATTATTGCGAATTTTGCAATATGGTAGAGAACTTTTCTTTTCAGTTTGACCCAATCTATCACCACTTTTCGTTTGATCACTTAATAATCACACACTACAAGCGGTTTACCGCTTCTCATGTACCGAGACATTTTTGCTTATTTTTTAATAATTATTGCGAATTTTACAAAATGGTAGAGGACTTTTCTTCTCAGTTTGACCCAATCTACTACTACTTTTCGTTTGGTCACCCAGGAATCGGACACCCTGTATATATACAGGGTGTCAGTGAAATTTTAGCCCACGCGAAGTAAGGAGGTAGATTGGCTCAAATTAAGAAGGAAGGACTTGTACTGTTTCGTGATATGCGCAATAATTAATGAAAAATTAAATAAAGAATATCGGCCAATCTGCATGAATAGAAGCGCGCGGCGACGAGAGTCGTCCCACTGTAATTCTATACTAGGCGCGCGGCGAAGCGATGGGCGGATCGCTCTCCGAGACATGATGGTGGCGTGCGATATATCGCAATACCGCGCCGAAAAATGACCCGTCCTTTTAGTGGCGAGAAAATGATGCGCTATCATTTCCACACCACCTTGCGGTAGATAGCATGGTGCGCTTTTTTTATAGTGGTTTCCCCCATAGGCCTATTCCACTCTCAATTTAAATATTTGTGAAAATTGTTCAAAATTTTACTGTACGCTGAATGTATCGTAAATGTAAAAAATTGATTATGACAGTACCTTCACAAAAATTGATCCGTGGTTGAAAATCCCTCGATAAAATGTGTTGCACACGTTGGTAATGATACGAACGTAATCCATTACACGTAAATTGTCACATGACGCACGCTAATTCCAGGATTTTCATAAAATGCTTCCAGAATCCTTTCTTCATCTCGTACACGAAGACGCACTGCTGGACCGGTTATCCCGATATTATGCACGACACCCAGTTTCACATAATTATTGCACAACACGTAATATTGTACGTCCATTTGGTTTTCGTGCACGTCCGGAAAATCATTCCACGTAAATTGCGGCCGCGCGATAAGTATTTTCTCCCGCTAGCCCGTATGCCACAATCATATCCGTATATTCCTGCAGAGTACACTTCATTTTCACTGTTAATTTACTACGCGAACACATGATTTTTACTAAAACTGTCTCAGCTCTCGCAGGCTGTTGCCAGAGTGCATACGCCAGCAGCATGCAACTACAGCTGAGCGGACATGTGAGTGTAATCATAATGCGCAGGCGCCGAGCTCACACGTACGCTTACACTCGCATGTCCGCTCAGCTGTAGTTGCGTGCTGCTGGCGTATGCACTCTGGCAACAGCCTGCGAGAGCTCAGACGGTTTTAGTAAAAATCTTGTGTTCGCGTAGTAAATTAATAGTGAAAATGAAGTGTATTCTGCAGGAATATACGGGCTAGCGGGAGAAAATACTTATCGCGCGGCCGTAATTTACGTGGAATGATTTTCCGGGCGTGCACGAGAGCCAAGTGAACGTACAGTTTTACGAGTTGTGCAATAATTATGTGAAACTGGATGTCGTGCATAATATCGGGATAACCGGTCCAGCAGTGCGTCTTCGTGTACGAGATGAAGAAAGGATTCTGGAAGCATTTTATGAAAATCCTGGAACTAGCGTGCGTCATGTGGCAATTTACGTGTAATGGATTAACGTCCGTATCATTACCAACGTGTGCAACACATTTTATCGAGGGATTTTCAACCACGGATCAATTTTTGTGAAGGTACTGTCATAATCAATTTTTTACATTTACGATACATTCAGCGTACAGTAAAATTTTGAACAATTTTCACAAATATTTAAATTGAGAGTGGAATAGGCCTATGGGGGAAACCACTATAAAAAAAGCGCACCATGCTATCTACCGCAAGGTGGTGTGGAAATGATAGCGCATCATTTTCTCGCAACTAAAAGGACGGGTCATTTTTCGGCGCGGTATTGCGATATATCGCACGCCACCATCATGTCTCGGAGAGCGATCCGCCCATCGCTTCGCCGCGCGCCTAGTATAGAATTACAGTGGGACGACTCTCGTCGCCGCGCGCTTCTATTCACGCAGATTGGCCGATATTCTTTATTTAATTTTTTGTTAATTATTGCGCATATCACGAAACAGTACAAGTCCTTCCTTCTTAATTTGAGCCAATCTACCTCCTTACTTCGCGTGGGCTAAAATTTCACTGACACCCTGTATATACAAGGTCTTCGTCCTATCATGTGCCAAAGAAAAACCATAAGTAAACCTCATATAAAATCGAACTAAAAAGTTATACCATTTTGCAAACAACCACATAAAATTTCCAGATATTAAGTAAAGAAGATATACATACACTACTCAAAAAAATAGGGAACACTTTTTATACTCTAAAAATTGGGCTATTTTCAAACCGCTGAAATTCGTCGAAAAATCATCGTAGACAAAAAATTACAAAAGCATTTTGAAGTTTAAAGTTTCAACTTTAACGCGCAGTTGGTGGTTTTAAAAAATTTTTTTATCTTCTTTCTGCGCTTTAAAAAAGAACACTGTTTAGTTAAAATTATGTATGTTTAACATAGTGTATATTTAACACGCCACAACTTGATAAAAAAATTTTTCTCGAGAAATTCAACTAAAATTCTATAAACTACAACATTTTGCCTACAAAATGCTTTTTTTTTTAATTTTTCTACGATTCTTTTTTACCGAATAATACGATTTTGAAAATAAACCAGTACTTTTTAAATGTCAAAAAACTTTTATTTTATACGAGCTCCGTGGAATTCAAGGTTTTTAAGAATTTTTCCACTTCAAATTTAAATATTATATTTATAAAGAAGCAATTAAATCTTATTGTCATATATATTCCGCCTTATCTTGTCCTTCTCTTTGTATCAGGCATTATTATCTTCTCTCTGAATGGAAGGTATCATTTTCGCTCGACACCATTTTCCTCTATCCACATTAACATTTGCTGCTGCATGCCTCGAAACAATGAACGCGAGTGTTGTGTACTTTTAACATTCGGACGGATTGTAAAGAAGAAACCGCACTATTCCCAGAGTGACGGAAAACTATGTCAATGTTTGAATTGATGCGAAATTATGTTGGGAAAATTTTTTACATACTTACATAAATCGAGACAGCAAGGTCGATGAAGTATGTAACGTCATTACGGGCATCATTGATTTTATATTTACATAGAATATGACATTAATGCGTATAATGGAAGCGTTCTTAAATATAACTTCACGGGACTATAATCTAAGACCCAAAAAAAATTTCTAAAATTTATTTTATATTTTTTATGATTCTGTTTTGTATATAATTTTATGTAAAATTTATTCTATATTTTTTATAAATTTTTTTTTACAATTCTATAATAATTATGCTCGATATTTTTTGCTGTATAAAAAGATAAATAAAATTGTACAATAAATAGGTAATAGGTAAATATTAATTAAGATAGTCATGTATCCTTATATATACAAGTACATGTATACAAGTATACAAGTATAAATAATTATTAAGGTTCCACAAATTCAATAATATTAGAATCTTTCTAACGAAAGATGAATAAAACAGATGATAAATTCTCTTATTCTCTTATTAAGTAATTGAAAAATTTGTGTTATTAAAAGATTGAACGAGAAATATTAGAGCAATAAAATTCCAAACATGTTGCGTAATATATCTCCCGATAAGATTAATGAAGAAATTGATTAAAACACAGACTAGTAAAATGCTTATTGTCTTTATTCACATTTATATTTCATTTTTTTGCTTTCTTTTTTTTCTGTAACACTTCATAATGACGCGCAAAGTCCTGCGTTGTAATCAGCGCAGAAATGATTGCGAGCAAACGATGAGACACTGCTCTTTCGCTATTGCTTCCCCTCCGACGCATTGTTTTATTCCTTTGTTAATTATCCTTCGTCATTTCATCCTCCGTCTTTTCCGCTGTCTCCTGGTCGCTAACGAATTGTACCAAAAAACAATGCGCCTCGCAGTTATTTTTTATATAGATGAGTTATGATCCTCTTTTCGCTCTACTTAAAAATTTTTAGTTAAAGAATTTTGTAAGAAATTTTTGTAAATTTTTTGTTTCTTAAAGATCTGTTGTTTTTTGATATTTTTATTTTAATTTGAGAAATTTTATTCTTTTTCGATTTTTTATTACATGATTTTATCTTTTTTCGATTTTTTCTACGTGAAAAAGAGAGAGTTTCGAAAATTATAAAAATAAGAAAGAACTAATATATGCAATATTTCTCTCATCTATTTTCATTTTATATCTATTCTTGATTATGTACATCAAAAAAATAAGAAAATTAAAAAGACGTTATAGTAGATGTCATTAGAATTTTTAGACATCTTTTTGGATTTTGAATTGCATCCTATTTTATTATCTTCAAATCTCTTTATCAAGAAAAAAAGCAGAAAAACAGAAAAAATTTAATCACAATAAATACAAAATATATAATTAAAACAGATGATGTTAATATTTGATTAATATTTAATATATATTTTTGTGTGTGTTGCAGAATTTTGTGGTGCGACAATCAAGTCAGAGTGACACAATGGCTCTCTCGGTGAGATTACCGGCCGGGAAAGGACCATACATTGAACATTATTTGATCCAGGCCAACAAGGGCAAGCTGAGCTTGGAAACGAGCGAGAATAGATTCGACAATATCCCTTCACTGATTGCTCATTATTCGCAATGTTGGTGAGTGCCTTTTTCTCTTTTCTTATTTATTATAGATTTCCGCTCCGCGGAAATGACATATGTGATATTGTCCTTCTTTTTTATCTTCTAATCTCAATAAATTTTTATGTTCACAAACTATAGCTCTAATTAGCAACTGTACTCTCTTGTAATCTCATCTCTCATTCTTATCTTCTAATCTCTATGAAATCCTATGTGTCACAAACTAGCTTTAATTGTCAGCTCTATTCTCTTGTTTCTTATAGTTACAGTTTTTAAACTTTTCTGTAATTAAATTATTTATATTAAATTATATTATAATAATATTAGTAAAAATAAATAAATAAACACACACACACACACACACACACACACACACACACACACACACATATATATATATATATAAAATTGTAAGAAAAGTAAAAAGGAAACGTACGTTAGATATATAAAAATGTATTCTTTATCGATTTAAAAATAGAAGAAAATTCAAATAATAAGAAATTAAGCATTAAAAAAATTAGTTATTCGAAAATCGATGTACAATCCATGCATTTAGTCAAGAAAAATTAGCTACACATTATTAGTTTAATAATGTGAACACTTAATTTAAGATTTCTTATGGAAGCTTAATTTAAGATTTCCTTAAATCATAAAATAAATTTTATTAATATGATTTATAATTGAAAAAAATTATGTAAATTCTAAATCGTATTCAGATTAAAATAAAGTATAAAAACTTTATGATGTGGCCGAATGATACGGATTACATCTGATAATAAATATAATTAACTCATGTTATAATGAAACAGTTGCTATTTAAAAGTATAGAAACTTTTAGTCGAAATATGGAATATATTATAAGAGAGCAATAAAAAAATGTTTATTTTAACATCAAATATCTTTATTATTTTAATAATCTTAAAAATTTTTATTTTTTTAAATAATATAGAAGAATGTTGCTTATAAAAATTTTTTTGTAAATGGAGATGTATAGAAAATTTTATGATTGTATATATACATATATACTTCCGCGCGTCACCCATATAAATAAATAATAAATATATACAATTGAAAAAATTTCTTAAATAAAATAGAATGTACTATTTAATTTTGAAAAATATATAACACATATATATAACACATAATATTACAATAATATATAACACGTATAATATTATACAGGGTGGGCCATTTTAATGTCCCACCCCAAATATTTCTTTTCCTACGCCTTTTACAAAAAACTGTTTCAGACAAAAGTTATATGGCTTGAAGGGGGACATAAAATGGTGCCATTAGTTTGACCTTGAAGAGTCACCTAAAGGTCACGTGAAGGTCACTTCCAACTTTTTAAATGGGACACCCTATATACTTTTACATATTCTTGTAGCTTGCCTCAAGAGCTTTCCAAAACACTATAATAAAGTATTTTTTCATTGAGTACTTTTCGAGTTATAAGGCTTAAAATAATATCTTAATTTTTCGATTATCTTACCTTAAGACTTTTATGTACAAAATAATGAGAGAAATCAATTGGTGTAAAGAAAACACATAGTTATTTTTAAGAAAAAAAATTTAATTGTTAATTGCAAATTACATTTTTTTTTCGAAACAATTATGTGTTTTCTTTACACCAATTGATTCCTCTTATTATTTTATATATGAAAGTATTGAGGTAAGATAATCGAAAAATGAATATTTTACTAGATATTTTATGGTTTATGTAAAATTAAGAAATGATTTCAATACCTCATAACTCGGAAAGTACTTAATGAAAAAATACTTTATTATAGTGTTTTGGAAAGCTCTTGAGGCAAACTACAAGAATATGTAAAAGTATGTAGGGTGTCCCATTTAAAAAGTTAGAGGTGACCTTCACGTGACCTTCAGGTGACTCTTCAAGGTCAAACTAATGGCACCATCTTATGTCCCCCTTCAAGCCATACAACTTTTGTCTAAAACATTTTTTTATATCTCGCTTCGTTTTCAAAAAAATTGCTTGTGTTCCTATAAATGCCCCACCCTGTATATCAAAGAGAGAGAAAATGATTTAAATGACAATATATATAATTTCGATTTGTGATTATTTCCGTTTGGCAAGCAGTGATGAGTTGCCAGTACAATTGACTCTGCCAAGGGCGATGCGAGAAGCGAAAAATAGGCAGCAATTGTCGTCGCTGGCATTACTGGGCCAAGAATTTTGGCGGTACCCTATGGCAAATCCAAAACCACCGGAAAGTAGTAGCAGTAATACTTCTAGTCTCAGCAGTTTCCATGGTGGTAAGAATAGTTTTTGATAATTTAATTCAAATCCGTAAAAAGACTTTTTTAGAAAAGATAAATAAATACATCAAGTGTAAAAGTGTCCGGGTATAATCAATTCTCTAATAAATCTATTAATAATGAAAAAATTTATTAAACATTTTGTGTGTAACACATGTAATTTAATACTTAAACTTATTAGAAATTTATATTTGAAACTAAATAGCTTAAAATTAAATAAGAAATATAAACAAAGGAGATTTTTTTATCTTTTTCTTCGCAGGCAATAATAACCACAATAATAACATTAACAATAATGCGGACACGCCGACCACGGAAAGTATAGTGCTCAATCTGGCCCCAATATCATCTCACGATAAAAGTAAGAGAGACATTGATATTTTTTTTAATTTTTAGCATTCTCTCTTATATTCGTTGTATTATTGATTGTTAAAATTTTCTTTTTAATCGAAATTATGATTCTATTTTATATTTAAAATATTTTTCCTAATTTTTTTTCAGATTTATTTTCTATTTTACTTAAAGGTTATGCATAATTAATTTTTGAATATTTTTAAATATTTAATTTATATTACATTACCTCAATTACAATATCTCAATTTTTTATGTATTACTTATAGATACTATATATATTTTGAATTACAAAATGTTCAAAAGTTAAGAAATTAAGGTATACAAATATACAAAATTGATGAAAAAATTATATTGCTGCAAAAAATTATGTTATCAAACATAGAATTAAATTTAATATAATTTTAAAATGTGAATATACATCAATAAAAATAAAATGATATAAAGTGAAAAAATATCTTTTTTAACATAATTTTAATTAATATTTGGATATTGTTAAAATTTTTTTTTGAAACATTGATTACGATACTTAATGTAAATTTACTCAGATACTCTCTTATTTATATTTAGAATTATATTTAGAATTGTTTTCAGAAGCTAATTAAGGTAAAAGCTAGCTAATAACTTGTAACAGATAATTAGCTAAGATCTTACAAGCTGTTCTATAAATAATTTGTTACCTAAAATTATTTTTATGAACAGACACTCCTTCTCCGACGAACACCGTTAATGCGAATATATCGACATTTACCTCATTGTTGCCACGTCAGCCGCGTCCGACTCCGCCGAATACCCTCAATCTAACAACCTTCAATGAACCTTTGAATGACAACAAAAGAGATCGGATCTTATCACCAGGTGACAAGCTCTCTCACAAATTGATATCGCCAAACCTTGTGCAAAGTATACGATGCCCATCACCAGTGGTCCACAATGTGGAGAACAACGTTTTGAGTCCTGTACAAGATGTTAAGAGTTTTGACACTCTGAAGAACGGCCTGGATACACCCAAGTCGACGACGATCAATTTTATTAAGAATTCAGAGAAATTTATTTCTACTTCAAGCTTCCATCAAAACAATGCGTCATGCTCTACGTCACCAGAATTAACGGATATTAAGAATATTGTCACTGAAAGTGATAAAACTACGCAAAATGTGAAGACACCACCACCACCGCCACCAAGATGGGCCAAACCCGGCATCAGTCAGAATCAAAATAATTTTACTGTAACTACGACGGTGACCTTCGATATGAATCATGGTAACGGGTTGAATATTTCGCAGGTAAACTTGAGGAATAATTCTTTCTTAAAATATATAATATAACAAACATTCGCTTTTTTAATTTTTAAACTATATATGCATTATACATATATAATTATACATATTTTGGAATTTTTTTAAATATAATACTTAAATATAATACTTAATAATATTTTCTTATATCTCTCTCATTTTATATTTATGGTATTTTATAACATTTTGTTTCTTTTTATCTTAGAATATTTTATAACATTTTTTTATATTTATTTATCTTATAGTATTTTATAATTTTTTATTTTATCATATTTTTAAAGTTTAATATACAATTAATTTTTTTATAGTTTATTCATCATTATTATTGTTTTTATGTATGTTAATTTTTTATTGCACAAAATAAAATAATTAATAATTTTTTAAGAATTAAAGAATCGGGAGAGAGAGAGAGGGGAAGGAGGGAGAGAGCGGGGGAGGGAGATATTCCTTTATATTAAAATTATAACAATCTTTTCATCTGTCTGCCAACAGCAAAATACACCGTCGGATCCCAATACGTCACTGCTGAGTCCTCAATCTAACAAATCTCTCATTTCCAACTTCTCCATCAAATCACCCCTTTCGCCCACCACACCAATTTTATCTCCTACCTCCAAGCTAATCTCGAAAACACCTAGCGTACTTTCTCCAAATACTCCCTCCAGCATTAGTAAATCAAAAAGACGGCGTGATCGTGAGAACCGGAAAAACTCCCAGCATTATCAAGAGTCGGATATCTTAGAATCATATTATCGCAGTTCGCCAGCTGACAAAATTTCCGACTACGAGGATATTTGGAATACGACTGACCAGTCGACGCAATCGACCTGGAATGATAGATTAAAAAATAACAAGATTGTTTGCACCCCGCAAGATCGTTTAAGGAGTTCTAATGATCGTCTGTTGAGTCCCAAAGAGTCTGATAAAAATCTTGGTGAAAAATCAGCGGGAGAACAAATAATTTTGAGAAACGATAGGTTCATCTTAAGAAGTGATAAGCTAGGGTGCAAGGAGATGACAAGTCCGGAGTTTAGTAGTTTTAAACCTGCTCCAGAAATGAAAAGTCCTGATCAGAGTTCATTAGAGGAGAATGGAATAGGAAAGAGACCTGATCTGCTATCCAGAGTTTGTAAGTATGTTTATTATACACAATGGCGTATAAAAATTATGTTGTAATAAGTCTATCTGGAAAAAAAAGAATTTATTTTAATTAAATAAAAGAATTTTAAGATAAAAATATTCTTAAATATAAAATGTGCACATTTTTATTTTTCACTAGATTATTCTGAAATTTTATTAATATTACTAAAATTTTATAAATTTCATTATTATTATTATTATATTAGAAGAGAAATAATAGTGTAAGTATGTTTATTATACACAATGGCGTATAAAAATTACACAATATTATAGTGAATCATTTTATGATATACTATTATATTGAAAGTCTCTAATTTATTTTAATATATTCTAGTCATTCAGATTAAAAATTTTTCTTTTAATTTTTTGCATTGTTTTGCAATTAGACTTTTTTTCTCAAATATTTAATTATTTAATTAGTTGATATTCAATTAGTTAATATTCAACTTATCGAACTTTTTCAAGCTTTTACGAAATTTTGTTTAAAGACTTTTTAAAATTATATCTTTTTATTCTTATTTCTATAGGCAGTGCCAATTCATTGAATAGTCCAAACACAGTGACGCCTCCGAAAAATAAATTGGGCCTTGTCCTGGCAAATTCGGAGAGTAATAGTCCTCTGACTCCAGAATCTAAACAGAGTAGTCCCTTTTATGCTGAACCAGCCGATGCTATTGCTCAGAATGTTGCTATAATTCCGAGGAGACGACCAAACAGAAATAATCCAATGATAAATAAATATCGACATAGCGAACCAGGTTGGTTACAAGCTCCGACAGGAAATAACGCTAATCAATTGCACTCTATCGACTGCTGGGAAGAACCCTCTGAGGAAACGGAAGATAAGACGCCATTAATTTCATCATCGGTCGACAACCTGGCGAGGAGATTAAGTCAAACTAGAGAGACGAAGAAAATTCCCCGGGCGAAGCCCGTTCAACCACCGAAGATAAGAGCTAAGGTGTTTAATGATACTTCTTGGACAGTAGATTCCAGTTGGGAATTTATCGGTATGTAAAAGAACCAAAATGTGTGTATATATGTGTGAATATATATGTTAGGCACACAATAACAAATTCCCAATTATTCCGGACAGGCAATGACACGGAGGAGCCAGACGGCGAGCCAGACTACGATTGTGATACTGACTATAACGATGATAATGTTGCGAGAAAATTTCCTAGTGACGACGAATGCAATAGAAACATTATTGGAGACACTTTGACAGTTCAGAGTCTAATCCTGCAACGGTAAGTCTCTTAATATAGAAGAGAATCGTAAGATATATATGGAAAATTATAAAGAGTTTCGTGATAATTTCATTTTTATTTTACATTTTCAATCAATTTTTTTTTAATGTAGAATATGTGTTTTCCCCTGATTAGTTGATTTCCAATAATGGATTATTGTGTATTTGCTATTTAATTGTCCTATATTTAGACATATAGAGCTAAAGTCTTAGAACATTTTATCTCTTACAATAGCTAAAATTAAAATTAAAATTATTAAATTAAAGTATATTTACATGTATATATCAGTATATATCAGTATATATCATCTCTTATAATGTAGAAAGTTTTAATGAAGAATAATCATGTAACATTATAATTTCGAAAATTCGGTATAAATTATAAGAATATGCAATAAAAAAATTGAGATTCTAATGAAAGTTCAAAGTAATCAAGATTGATCAGTAATCTTGATTACTTTGAACTTTCATTAGAATCTCATATAAATTGTTTCAAATTTTCTTCAAAATCAAATAATTTTTTTCTAAAATATTTGTTTGCCAAGATATTTTCACAGAAATGTTTATGATAAAATATAACATTTTAGTATTATTTTGACTTTTTCATTCTGTATACAAAGAACAAATACTAAAAGGCGAAAATATCCCAAAATGAAATATTTTTCCAAACAGTTATAAGCCTTGGGATTAATCAGAAATAATAAATAACGCGATCTTTGAATCGTACAGGTATCCGGAATTACTTAAGTCGCCGGACACGTGTGAATCTTTATATAGCGACCGAAACTCCTCATATGATAATGTAGAAAAGCGAAACATGGATCGCGAAGATACGCCAGACTCACGGAAAGATTGCACGTATGATCCTTCTGAATGGGAAACTATGTTGGATACGGACGTGGAAACAGACATGGAAAAGATCAAACGAAATAAAAGTTTTAAAGAACGACTGGATCCTCTTTTGTGTAAGTTTTATATCTCTCTTTTTTATAATAAATTAATTGAATATTTTGAAAATTTTTACAAAAATTATTTTTAATATTTATTATATTTGATATTGTTTGCAAAATGGTATAGGACTTTTTAATTCGGTTTAACGAGACTACTCGATTTATGGTTTTTCTTTGGCACATGATAGAACGAACACACTCTTTCGATATATATATATATATATATATATATATATAAATATATATATATATATATATATATATATATTATATATATATATCTCGAAATGTTCATATTATTATTAAAAAAATTATGTATAACTCTCTGTTAATACAAACGGTTATACATAATATGTTTTATAAATAATCATTATTGCTTGCAATAGAATCTACTTTGAGATATTTAATTTAATATACATTTTTGTTATGGTCTATCTTTGTTAATTTAAAATATAAAAACGGATGGCTACTTTACGTGGAACATCCTGTATCTATATATATATATATATATATATATATATATATATATATATATATATATATATATATATATATATATATATGATAAAATATAAAAAAGAATAGAATTTCTATTTAATATTGAAATTTACATATGATAACAATATATATTGTATAAAATATAAATTGACTACATGTGCATAAAAATAGATAATCAACTAAAGATCAGTGAGAAAACGCAATAATTTAGCATAAATGCTCTACTATCTCGATATAATTATCATTTAAGAAAAATGAGATTTAAGAAATGAAATCGACGTCTGCAATCAAAAATTTAATCGTAATTACTATTGGATCGACAAAGTTCGCATTTGAGTAAGAGGAAAGAAACAAAATATGCGTTGAGCGACGCGTCATGCAAAAAATAAAGTGGAACAAAAAGTTTTCTTTATTTACAATGACGTAACTTGATCTTCTTAGCACAGAAATAACGAAATATAATTATATTGAAAGATAACTAATGTTGTGACAATAATCACTTTTAGCGATTCTATTTTGTACATTATTTGAACATTTAACATATGTATAGATAAAAAAGAATAATTATTGAAAAATAAATTATATTAGAAACAAATATGTTAAATTTATAACTTACTTTTTAAATGATTAAAAACTAAGTTATAAATTTTAATAGATAAATAGAGATAAAAACAAATTATTTTACTTAATAAATTTTTATATTTTAAATAATACTTTTTTATATAAATTTTATATAAATTTGCATATAAACAACAATTTTTTTTAATATGATAATCTCGTATTTAAAATTTAAGAATTTAGAATTAAGAAAATTGTATTTTCTACTATAATTATAAAAAAATTTCTTTTAATTATGTATTTAGTAAATTTTTTTTATATATTTATACTCTTTAATTGCAAAAAATTTTTCTGTATAATAAATTGTATGAAACACATCTATACATACTATAATGTTATAATCAATTTTTGGAGGTTTGTTTTTATCTAATTATGATACAATTGAGTAAGAAGAGAGTCTCCAAAGAAATATAATAATTAAAATTTGATGGAAAACTGAAGAAAAAGTTGCAACGGCTTTATTTTTTATAGCTTATTTTTCCTATTTGCACTATGCTATATTTTCTACATTCGTAAGATATATAGGCAACTGTAGTTGTAAAACAAGTAAATAATCGGATAAATTTTTCATGAGAACATCGAATATTTTTTTTTAAAATTTAAAAATTCGAAAAATAAGATACAATAAATAGCAAGAAATAAAGAAACGAAACTGACTTTTTGTTTCCAAAATTATTCTTCTCTATTTTGTATTTGGATTGTTATAACTATTATTATAATTGTAATATTGATTTTGATTGATTTTACGTTATTATTTTTTCTTTTTCTTTTTTTTATTATTAACAGTTATTATTACTATCATCATTCTTTTTATTATTAGCATAATTATTAACATTACTTTTGTTCCTCTAGGTATTCGAAAAATCCTCGAACAATTTTGGAAAGAAAGTATTTTACATACTAAAAATGTTCCAAACAAAAATTGAATTGTTTAAAAAATGTATTTAAAAATCTATTTAATGATGTAAACAATTAAAAAAAAATTATACACTATTTTTCAATCTATTTTATATTCAATTATTACATTTAATAATATATAAATCACATTAATTTAAATCTTAGTTATAATTTATTTTTCATCCTAAAATCTTGAAAAGAGACGCATATTCTTTATGTATAATTTAGTATATTATTTTGTTGAAAAATGAAAAATTGAAGAAAAGTATAAGAAAAGTCGCGATAATAGAAGTTATAGATTTATTACCTTTATATTAAATGTATGTGGAAAAGGTATATATATTGAGATAAATATAGCGAGATTATCTTAATGAGCATACAATTACAATTGGGCATACACACACACAGACACACAATTGTGATTGATCGATCGGTCACAAAAAGAATATTTAACCCTTCTTTTCCTTTAAACTGCAGTAGCGACATCAATCTTTAGCATTTTTCCTTTTAGTGACATTCGGTCAGTCGTCAGCCGATCAATCAATCGATTGAAATATTTAAGAAAAATAAAGTTAGTCACGCGGTGATATCTTTATGAGTAAAAGTGATTGGTTGTGGTTCTATTAATGTTTTTTTGTTTTCGGAGATATTTTGTTGGATTCGAAAAGTCTGTCTTTAGTTTCTTCGTGATTCTAAAAAAATTGAAATCAAGTATTTCAATCATACTTGGAAAAAAGAAAGCAGTTAAATTTGAGAAACGATCAATTGAAGCACCTTTTCAATTTCTTTATGAGTTCCTAAAATTATGAGAAAAATCTAATTGAATTGTTTTGAAAATTGAGCAAAACAAAGTTGAGGAAGAAGAAAGATTAGATTGATTTGTATTGTTTTTTTTTCTTTGATATTTAAATCTTTCTTTAACCTTTTTCTTTTTCTAATTTTGAAGAAAAGCTACTTAATACTTTGACCGATCAAATTTCAATTTAACATAAACTAGAAAAAATAAGTTCTCATTTCAAACAGTGATTTGCGAAAAAAGTTGATTTATGAGGAAAAAATCGTGATCCTCTGAAAATTCTATTAGAGAAAAATAATCTCGCGGGAAAGAGTAAAATAAGCTGTAAAAATTCTTTTGAAGTCGTCATATTTTTCAAAATAAGATATGAAAACATTAGTATACTCACAAATGCGACGTGATATAAGAAATTATTAAATTTTCCGATATATTATCGTGATATTTAAATCTATTGAATATTACACACACACACACACACACGCAGGCACGCACACACACACACGCACACGCACACACACACACATTAATTTTTATTTATAATTTATTTTATTTTAATTTATATTTAATTTATATGCATTTTACAAATCAAGGACAGATATTTTAAACTTCAATATTAATTATTGAAATAATTGAGTAGCATTATATAATTGATATTGATGTTGTTGAATTTGATATTACGATTTTACATCCAAATAGAAATTGATGGAGAAATTATAAATGTATATTTCTCAAAATATATTCGAATCGTACTGTACACATGCGCGCGCGCGCGCGCGCGCGCGCGGTGTGTGTGTGTGTGTGTGTGTGTGTGTGTGTGTGAAATATCCGATTAAATTCTGATCAAAAATATCGCAGTGAATTCATTTCTTCTTCCATATATAAAGAATATTATGAATATTTCATGAGAGAAGAAATTTTGATTAGGAACATATATTGATGTCTTTTTCATCACTCTATATAAATTGATGGTATGTTTGATTTTAATAATAATGTTATGTATATAATATATATATATATATATATATATATATATATATATACATATAGTATATAATATGTATATATAATATAAAAATATTCTATAAAAATGGAAAGAGTGGATAATAATTAGTTGCCAGAAGAACATATTCACTTGGGAATGGAGATAGAATGTGACAAATATAGACAAAAGTTTTCTGTACAAAAATTCTTGCAAAGAATCATATTCTGGATTCGACATCTTTTAAAAAAAAGTGTGAACTTTCCTAAATGTAAAAAATTGATCAACAATTAGCAACAATTAAATCAATATGATAAATTGTAGAATGTATCGTTGAATATATTTCGCGTTTTTATAACTCTCTTTGTTTTAATTTATAATCTTCTATATAAATACATTTCTAATTTGTAATTTAGGCTTTTTCGTGAAAGTTTTATATAAAAAGATCAAGAAGATCTTATCGATTATGAGATTCAAATTCAAGGAGAATAAGAAGAAAATATTAAAAATCTTTAAAACGGCATAGTTTTTAAAAATGTATATCGATTTTTCATCGAAAATCTTAATTTTTGAAAAAGTTAATTTAAAGTTATCATTATAATTCTTATTGTCTTAGACAATAAACAAATATGTATTTTATTTAATTAATACCACGTAACTCAACAAGTATTTGAACGTTTAAAGCATAAAAAATATTACAAAATATTACATTGAAAAAATGTTCATTCGCGAATATAATTATTCTGATATAAAATATATCATTTTCTTTCTATTCTGAGATTCTGAAAATAATTTTCATCTTTCTTTTTTTATATATAGCACCACCACGAGTACAAGCGCTTTCGAGAAATCGTGATCAACAGAATGGAACCGGGGCAACTATTAGAGCTTACGCTCTTCAACTTGCGGCAGACAAAACCACAACCTTTTCGCAAAATATCGACAATTTTATTCAGTGCACGCGGGAAAGTAAAGAAGTGACTCCTCATGTGGTGATGCGCAACATGCGGCAATTCATGTCGGGTATGAAGAATTATTTGGTCAAGCATGGTGAGCGCGAGTTTGAAAAAGAGGTAGAGAAGGAGCGATTAAAGTTGCGGCCAAATGAATTCCTCAATCTCGATGCAATCCTCGAAGATGTGATGATGGGTCTAGTCGTGAGGCCCCTGCGGGAGCATGTTTGTCGGTTGTTCATTGATTACTATGTTGCTACTGGTGTGCTACAGACTTTGGCAGAGAACATTCAGCACGCTCAGGGCAAGACCATTCATGATCTCGGCGTTCGAGTAAGTAGATCTCATATACAGGGTGTAACTGAAAAAGTAGAAAGTATTGCAATGGTGAATTCAAGACACAAAAATAAGAGAAAAAGTTCATATAAACATATGTCCGATATGATCTTGTTTTCAAGTTATAGCTTCTTTTATTTTTCAACAGAATTAAGATAGTTAAGTAACAGGAAGTGCTCAAAATAACTACCTCTAACTTGAATACAGGCTTCAACATGTCTCATCATAGATTGTCTGACTTTTTCAAAAATTTCGGGTATTGCTCGAATTTCCCGGCAACCATCTTCAACACGTTGACGAAGTATCTCAACGTTGTCAATGGATGTTTTGTATATGTGTTTACATATATGAACTTTTTTTCTTATTTTTGTGTCCTGAATCCACTATTGCAATACTTCCCACTTTTTAGGATACACCCTGTATGTATATATATATATATATAAAATAATAATAAATATGAAACATAAATATAAATTTGTTAATTTTTTCACTTTTAATGTAATAAATATTTAATTAATTTCATATATAAAGTTATACCTACATACAGGATGTCAGGAAATTTTTCGCAGTCCCGAAGTGTGAAGGTAGATTGGCTCAAATTAAAAAGGAAGGTTTTATACTATTTTGCGATATTTGCAATAATTAATGAAAAATTAATTAAAGAAGATCGGCCAATGCGCGTGGCTAGAAGTGCGTGGCGGTGAAGGCGGTCTCACTGTAACATAATAGCGATGCGCGGCGAAGCGATGATTGGGTAGGGGAGGAGTGATGAGTGTGTAAGCGCGCGATGAAGGCTCTTCCCCTCCCCAATCACCGCTTCGCCGCGCGCCGCCATTATGTTACAGTGAGACTGTAATTGAGACTGTAATTGTCAATTTTAAGATTGACAGAGGCACTTTTAGAAAAAACGTTTGATACAAAAGTTTCTTATTTTTTTCACGTACAATTCGAATCTGTAATAAAAAGTACCATGTTCCCCTAAAAAATTCAACTTCCGATCCGGATGACATATTTCCGGTCGGATTCAAAAGTTGAAAATATCACCATTTGATAGAGCGTACCCGATTTACTTAAAAATTGTTCGCGATTTTTGATAAAAGCCATTTATTTTTATTTTAAAAGGGGTGTACGGGTGGTCTGGGACACCCTGTATATATGTAGGTATAACTTTATATATGAAATTAATTAAATATTTATTACATTAAAAATGAGAAAATTTACTAATTTATATTTATATTTGATATTTATTATTATTTCATTATTTACTATTATATTTATTATCTCAATCTATACCATATTTATTTATATAATTTGCCTTTGTGTGTGCAGTCGAAGATCATTCCCCCTTCAGAGGAAAATCTGGAACGCATTCTCAAGTGCATTGAGCGATTGCAAAGAGCTGACTCACCTCTTGAAAAACTGGAGCATTTATTGACAGCCATTTCGGCCATCTTCAACTCTGTAAGTATTTTCGCAATTTTTCTTAAGCGTATTAGCAAAATTATAAACATGAAATTCTACATTTTATCAATTTTTGTTATTAAAACTTTTTGTTAATATTTTTTATTTTCAATATTTTCTCAAAATCAATACATATACTTCTTATTTTCTTTTTATAATTTTTTCATTATTTATATTACTGAAATTATTTGTAATAACTATAAAATTATAATTAAAAGTTATATTATTTTTAATTATAAGTATAAGTATAAAATAATAAATATAAGTATAAAAATCATATAATTAAGTAAAATTAAAAATTTAATTATAAATATTATTTTTATTTAATTGTGATTTTATTTTTATTATTATAGGTGAAGCAAGCTAACTCTGGTCGACACATTACGCTGGGTGCCGATGATCTTTTGCCATTGGTAATCTGGGTTTTGGTACGCGGCAAAGTAGTGGACGCGGAAATCGAGGCCGAATATATGTGGGGTCTATTGCATGCTTCTTTGTTAAATGGCGAGGGCGGCTATTATTTGACAACGCTATCGAGCGCGGTGCATGTTTTAAAGACTTTCATGTCTAGTCAGGGCACCATGTCTACACTGAATGTAAGCAACAAATATCGTTAATTATGTCTCGTAATTCTCAAATTGTTAATATATATATATATATATATATATATATATATATATATATATATATATATATATATATATATAAAAATAAACAAAAATGTCTCGATACATGAGAAGCGGTAAACCGCTTGTAGTGTGTGATTATTAAATGATCAAACGAAAAGTAGTGATAGATTGGGTCAAACTGAAAAGAAAATTCCTCTACCATATTGCAAAATTCGCAATAATTATTAAGTTATAGGCAAAAATGTCTCAGAGTATAAGAAGCGGTAGACAGATCGCTTCTCATGCGCTGAGACATTTTTGCCTATAACTTAATAATTATTGCGAATTTTGCAAAATGGTAGAGGACTTGTCTTTCCAGTTTGACCCAATCTACCACCACTTTTCGTTTGATCACTCATTAATCGAACACTGCGAGCGATCTACCGCTTCTCATGCGCCGAAACATTTTTGTTTATTTCTTAATAATTATTGCGAATTTTGCAAAATAGTAGAGAACTTTTCTTCTCAATTTGATCCAATCTACCACTACTTTTCGTTTGGTCACTCAGGAATCGGACACCCTGTATATATTATATAAATATATATATATATATATATATATATATATATATATATAAAGTCTTATTATTTTGCAAAAACCACGTAAAATTTCGAAATATTAATTAAAAAAGATCAGCCAATTCGCGTGAATGAAAGCGCGCGGCGAGAAAGGCCGTCCCACTGTAACTTGATACTAGGCACGCGAGGAAGCGATGGGTGGGGCGTTTTCCAAAACATGATGGCGGCGCGCGGCGCTTTGGCGTTACGTTGTAAATAAACCCTGCTTTGCCGCGCGCCTAGTATCAAGTTACAGTGGGATGGCCTTTCTCGCCGCGCGTTTCTACTCATGCAGATTGGCTGATCTTCTTTAATTATTTTTTCGTTAATTATTGCGAATATCGCAAAACAGTAGAGGACCTTCCTTCTTAATTTGATCTATCTTCACACTTCGGATGTGCGAAAAGTTTTCAGCCACCCTGTGTATATATATATATATATATATATATATATATATATATATATATATATATATAGATATACAGTGTCCGTATCCGCTAAAAAAAAACCATAAGTAGGTCTCGTTAAACCGAACTAAAAAGTCATATACCATTTTGAAATCCACCACGTAAAATACTTACGCTTCGACGCGCGCCTACACATTCATCGCTCCTCCGTCCCCCAATCACCGTTTCGCCGCGCGCCGCCATTATGTTACAAATATGCAATTAACAATTACATATTTTTTCTTACAAATAACTAAGTGTTTTTTTTTACACCAATTGATTCTTCACATTATTTTGTGCATAAAAGTATTGGAATAATCGGAAAATGAATATTTTACTAGATATTTTACTAGATATTTTACGATTTATGTTTGTGTAAAATTAAAAAATTATTTCAAGTTTCATAATTCGAAAAGTGCTTAACGAAAAAAACATTTAATTATAGTGTTTTGGAAAGCTCTCGAGATAAGCTACAAGAATGTGTAATGAAAAATAAGGGGTTCCATTTGAGAAATTAAAGGTAACTTTCGCGTGACCTTCAAACGACTATCCAAGG
The DNA here is from genome assembly GCA_023638675.1 of Camponotus pennsylvanicus. NCBI lineage: Eukaryota > Metazoa > Arthropoda > Insecta > Hymenoptera > Formicidae > Camponotus > Camponotus pennsylvanicus. Next base: position 90,976 of record JALHBL010001446.1, read on the forward strand.
TTAAATAATTGTCACCATCTTATGTTCCCCTGGAAACCATACAACTTTTGTCTAAAACATTTTTTTGTATCTCCCATATTTTTTAATATATTTGCCTGTTAAGATTAGTATGAATCACCCGGTATATGTATGCATATGTGTGTGTGTGTGTGTGTGTGTGTGTGTGTGTGTGTGTGTGTGTGTGTGTGTGTGTGTGTGTGTGTGTGTATTGTATATTTAAAGCATTGAATTGTCTTGAGAAAATTTAAATATATTAAATTTTAATTGGATATCTATTTTTCTTTAGGGATGTGGAACACCTGATTGTTCATCTGTACTGCGAATTTTGGTACCGGATGAGCTGCACGGTTCCTTAAACACTAGAACGCTTCCGGTACGACCTAACATGAATACCAAGGAAATTTGTCGCATTCTTGCGCATAAAATCAGATGCACCAATCCGCAAGATTATGGGCTTTTTAAGTTGGTGCAAGGGGAAGGTATAATCGCGTTTATATTATACAAAAATATAAAATGTAATTTAATATAAGAGAGAGAAATATATATGTATATATATATATATATATATATATATATATATATATATTCAATAATAAAATAATAATAAATATAATGTTTCAGAGACATTGCTTGGTGATCATGAGTGTCCGCAGGAACTCTCTCACTGCCTTTTCGCCTATAAACGGATCGATGCAAAAATAGCATGGCCCAAGACCAGTTCTTAAAAATTGCGAAATATTTTAATTAATATAAAATTAGTCTCTCTAGATATCACTCACATAAGTCGATATCGTCTTTTCCAAGATATATCATGGAAAGGTACATTTTCTTTTCCACTAAAATATCTTATTAAATATTGAATTTCAATATAATTTCAATTGAAGCACTCGAGGATTTTTTTAAAAGGATTTTAAGATGGAAATTCTTTCAGCACTGCCATTTTCATGAACAATTTCTTATAAGAAACTAACGATAAATATAAATAAGAGAATCGTTGTTACTCACATCTAACAATAAGTATTTTGATTACTTAACAGTAAAGGAAATTAAAGTATTGATTAGATTATCGGAAACAAAGAAAAATTGATATAAATTTCCTAATTAGTATGAATAGAGATCTCAAACAATATGCAATGTTTTTAATCAAGAATTTATTATATTTTAACCCTCTGCAAATAAAATTTTCGTTTTTGAAGCTACAGAACATTAAAGTTAATAAAATATAAAAAAATAAAGCTTTACACACATATACAATAATAGTATGATAAATGGTGTATATAGGTGTGTGTGTATGTGTGCGCGTGCGCGCGCGCGTGTTTGTAAGTGTGCGTGTAGGGTGTTTCATTTTAATAGCCCCAGACAAATATCTCGAAAAATATGAAAGATACGGAAAAACGTTTCGGACAAAAGTTGTTTGATACAAAGGGGAACATAACATGGTATCATTGATTTGACCTTGAGTGAAGGTGCCAAGGTTATATGGAGTTCAATTTTATTTCTTCAAATAAAACTCCTTTTTTATTACATATTCCTATAGCTCTCTTGAGAGCTTCCCAAAACACTATAATAAAGTATTTTTTTGTTAAATACTTTCCGAGTTATGAAGCTTAAAATAATTTCTTAATTTTACATGAACCATCAAATATTTCGTAAAATATTTATTTTTTGATGATCTTACTTCAATATTTTTATGCAGAAAATAATAAAAAATGTAACTGCTTATAGTAAATTACATATTTTTTCTTAAAAATAATATTTTACTTCAATTTATTCCTCTCATTATTTTATGTATAAAAGTATTGAAGTAGATCATCGAGAAATAAATTTTACGAGATATTTTACAGTTTATGTAAAAAAGTTTATTAAAAAATCACTTCAAGCTTTATAATTCGGAATTAGTTAAATACTTTACTACGGAATTAGTTAAATACTTTACTACGGAAAGATACTTTATGACAGTTTTGACAAGCTATCAATAAACTACAAGAATATGCAATGAAAATTAGAGGCTTTCATTTAAAAAAACAAAGTTAAATTCCATAACCTTGGAATGTTCATTTAAAGTCAAACTAATGACATCATCTTATGTCCTCCTTCAAATCAAACAACTTTGTCTGAAATATTTTTCCATATTTTTTATATTTTTCAAGATATTTGCCTAGGGCGATTAAAATGAAACATTCTGCATACATACATACATATATATGTGTGTGTGTGTGTGTGTGTGTGTGTGTGTGTGTGCGCGCGCGCGCGCGCGCGCGCGCTAATTATTTTTTTTGTAGATATAACATTTATATATAAAAAATAAATAACAATACATTTTTAAATAACAATACAAATTTCTTTTTAAATTAATAAGTTTCCTAAGTTTCTAATCGTGATAGCTTTTTTTTAATGAACTTATATAAATCTCGAAAAAATGATAAAATGAATATTAAACATTTTCAATTAAATTTGTATTTCTGTAATATGTTTTCTAATATTACAATTTTATACAATTTTAATGTTCTTTTTATTTAATATTTTTGCTAAAATTGTAATTTATGTCATCTTCCACACTGAGGGTTAATATAATATTCGAAATAAGATCACCGCATTATATAAAAAAAAATTATTCTCTACAATTAAGTATATATTTATCGATTGATTTGACGCAATTGAATAGAATTATATTGTATCAAATGTAATTCTAACAAGAGAAAAAAATGAAAATCCTCATAAATGGATGTGTGAAAAAAAAGTGATAATTTTAGAACGTGTATACGATCGTGGTCATGCGCACGATATATATACAGTGTATCGCAAAAAGTCGTATTATATTTATTCACAGTAGTATTCAGTGTCTCGTGAATATTTACAATAAAAAAAAGAAGAATATTGCTTTTTCAAAGCGAAGCCCTTTCAAATGAATGAAGTGGAACTCATATCGAGAGATCAGAGAAAAAATAATAAATAATTTAACAAATCAATTAAATAAAAGTTCAATAATATATTTATCTTATTAATTAATAATTAAAATAAATTTTTTATCTCATTAATTATGATAAGATTATTGTTACTCACTATTCACTGATAATTAATTAATATTTGTTTAATTAAATTAAACTATTATGATTAATTTTCAACAATTAATAATTAAATTATATAAGATTTTGTGTGTACATCAAATTATAAAAGTTTTATTTTTCTTATAAGAAACTATCATATAACTTTAAAAATTTTTCTATTTGGATTTTTTATTTGTTTTAAATTTATAAAAGAATTTTTTAAATAATTTTAGGATAAGTTTCCAAAATTTTTATGATTCCTGGTTTTTTATTGTAAACATATTATACTATCAAAAATAAGGAATTATATATATTTATTCATATTTTATTATGCACATCCGATTATACAAATTGATAGAATATATAAAAAATTTGTTTCACAAATTAATATAAATTATAAATTCAGTCTAATTATTATAACGTCTATTTTTTTTAGAAATGTAGCACACGGGTAGCTTGAATTACGCATTATTATTTATTAAATATTATTACATTTACTAAACTAATTGCTACATTAAACTGAACTAAACTATTTCATTTACATTCACTATATTTACAAAATGATAAGAAGTCTTCAATACACTTAGTAATGTATACTATTATTTTATGTAATTTTATGTTCTATTTTATGTAACTGCAATGAAAAACTTTGATCGACGAAATTTTCATTTCTTTATCAGTATAAAATTAATATAAAAAAGCAAAATTTTTTTTATTCATTTGATATTTTTATTTGTTCTTAATTCGATATAATTCGTTTATTTTTTTTCTAATTATATAGAAGAAAACTGAGAAATTTAAAATTTTTTTAAAAAAGTTGCTTTTCTGAATTAAAAAGAAAATGTAATGAAAAAATATATATATATATAATATTATGATATATACAATCTTTTGATATATATTGATAATATGCTGATGATCTCTGGATTTGAGACCCAACTTCTACAAATGTTATATTTTATATATACAGGGTGTCGCAGACCACCCGTATCAGCCGAATATCTCAAAAAGTGAGCGCGGCAGACAAAAATATTTCAGACAAAAGTTGTAAGGTTTCAAGTAACGCATTACATGGCAATATCAGTATGACCTTGAAGAGTGTTGTCAAGGTCACGTGAAGGTCACCTCCAACTTTTTAAACGGGACACCCTATATGCTTTTACATATTCTTGTAGCTCATCTCGAGAGCTTTCCAAAACACTATAACTAAGTTAATTTTCATTAAGTACTTTCCGAGTTATGAGGCTTGAAATCATTTCTTAATTTTACATAAACCATAAAATATCTAGTAAAATATACATTTTTCGATTATCTTACCTTAACACTTTTATGTAGAAAATAATGAGAGGAATCAATCGGTGTAAAGAAAACACATAGTTATTTAAAAAAAAATATGTAATTTGCAATTAACGATTCCATATTTTTTCTTAAAAACAGCTATGTTTTTTCTTTACACCAATTGAATCCTCTCATTATTTTATACATAAAGGTATTAAGGTAAGATAATCGAAAAATGAATATTTTACTAGATATTTTATGGTTTATGCAAAATTAAGAAATGATTTCAAGCCTCATAACTCGGAAAGTACTTAATGAAAACTAACTTAATTATAGTGTTTTGGAAAGCTCTCGAGATGAGCTACAAGAATATATAAAAGCATATAGGGTGTCCCATTTAAAAAGTTGAAGGTGACCTTTACGTGACCTTGACAACACTCTTCAAGGTCATACTGATATCGCCATGTAATGCGTTACTTGAAACCTTACAACTTTTGCCTGAAATATTTTTGTTTGCCGCGCTCAGTTTTTGAGATATTCAGCTGATACGGGTGGTTTGTGACACCCTGTATATACACATACATATGTGTGTGTGTGTGTGTGTGTGTGTGTGTGTGTGTGTGTGTGTGTATGTATATATATATATATATATATATATATATATATATATATATATATATATATATATATATATATACACACACACACACACACACACACACACACACATATATATATTTGAAAAACACATGAAACGTGCTATACATTTTCTAAATAATATTGAGTGACAAAAAAATCAATAGAAAAATTTCTTCGCATGTGCACGGAGATGCAAGGAAAGAAAGAACGAAGAAAAGTAGCTTTTAGGGTTTCTATTTTAAGTACTTTCTACAAGACAAAGAGTCGTGAAATCTAACAAAATAAGCAATCTGTATTATTAAGGAAATGTCATGTATTTATTACTACAAGTTGTATACATATTTTTATTAATATTTTTGACATGTGATTCCTTGCTTTTGTCTGCAAAAAAAATTTGCTAGGCTGATTTGGATCTACAAGGCTGTGTGTATAAATATGTAGCTTATACCATATGTGTCTCAACAAAATTACGAAATAAAGAATCGTAATAATATTTATAATAATAATAATAATAATAATGATAATAACAATAATAATAATTGGCTATACAAAATTAGAAAATATAAATAAATAGTGATAGTTTTTATATTTGTAAGAAATATCGAGGATTTTTTAAAGAATGACCGCAAAAATTGCCCGTTTCGTGGCCCTCGAGTTTTGATACGATTTTGGTGGTAAATGATTGTATATCATCAAACATTCATCCCCTAAAAATTTTGAATTGAGCATACCTTTTATTGCTGAGATATGAAGGGTTGAAGTTGGTATTATTCACGAATGAAGGGTACGCCATTTTACACGTTCAACACAAGATACTTTAAGGTTATTTCTAATACCAAATAATGTTTCTGATGGAAGTTGTTCATGTGGTAGGAGACTAATTCATCGTCACCTCAAATTGACTATGAAGTCAAAATTGTGAAAGTCATTTAGAGGTCAACTTGCGAAATTCAATAAAATGTTTTTCAACTGATGTCGGATACCTGCCTCTGCGGTCTAATTACTCGTGACCTCAAATGGACCTTTAGGGAATAATTTGATAAACAAATCTTATCTGAAACATTTTTTGATATGAGAAATAACCTCGAGGTATTTTGTGTTGAACGGATAAAATGGCATACCCTTCATTGATGTATAGTGACCAATTTAACCCTTCATATCTCAGTAATAAAAGATATGCTCAATCTGAAATTTTCAGAGGATTGATGTTCCATGATGTACAATTATTTACCGCCAAAATCGACTCAAACTTCGATGTCCACGAAACGGTTTTAGGCCTGTTTTTGCGGTCATTCTTTACGAAAAGTATTGACGATTCTTTTATTTACAAAAATAATGTTAAAAATATTTTGCTACAGAGAGTTCGTACAGATCAGCCTTGCATTTTTTTAACCGTTTTTTATATAATTAGAGCACTCGTTATATATATATAGTAATAATTAGCAACTTATAAATGTACATTTTTTTGTATTTAATTTATTTATTTAACACATTTTTAATACACTACATACCTTATATACCGTGATTATGGCGTAGATATGCTCTAAGTTTTTTATGATAATTAACATGACAATTAACGTCTATATATGCTTTTAATATACTAGTCAAACCAATACAAATCGAAGAAGTTCGTAAAATAACACGTAACTTTTTATCCATTACAGAAGTCTGTATCATTAATTATTATCATATACACTTTGTTATTAGTAATTATTATTATCATCATAATGTATATATATAAGTCTATGCTCAATAAACACTTTTCTATTATTCGTATGTATTCGTACATTCACGAATAACGATTTTTTTAATTATCCCAAATAAATATATAAATATAATGTTTAAACTGAAGATTAGCTGACAATACTCGTTTAAATCAAATGTTCAATAAAATAGACAAAATAAATAAAAAGTATTATATAAATATTAAGATATTTTTAATTATCAACTCTATCTTTTAAGCTTGTTTTATTAATATTATGTTCTAAAAAAAATATTGTAATTCTAATTCTTTAATGTTTTTAATTTTTATCATATTGTTACATCTAGGCCCTTTAATGAATGGGCCATCTGGAAGGACGCAATCTACTTATCCGTGATACACTTGTTAGGGCGTGTGTATATATCGGATCGAGCGGATTGTTAGGGGCCTGGCACAGGTCAGTGACCGAAATGGTCTCTTTAACTCTGTAAAGTCCTAGGCCTATCCGCTCGGCGGTCCCTTTTTGGTAAGGAAACTTAATCTCTTTTACTCGGGACGGGACCTTGCGCGATCTTGGGATTTAGGGAAGAGAGATGGTTAGAGAAAGTAGTAATTTAATCATAAAATTGATATTTTATTTACAAGTACTTAATGAGATGTTAATACATTCATAGGAATTTACAAGAATTAAAATATAACTTCATGATATCCTTAAAATGTACATGCGAGATAGAGTATGTGTGTGTGTGTGTGCATGTATATATTAATAAATTTCGCGGGTGTTACAATCGTGCGGAAATCATCAGTTAGGATGGATGGAGAAAACCTAGCCTTAAAATTTTAATTCTGACTGGGTTTTTAGAATAATGTTGCGGTTCTAAAATATTTAAATCTACATATATACAGGGTGTAACTGAAAAAGCGCCCACGGAGCAAATAGCGTTATTCCTGATTAAAAATCGAGTCGAAAAGTCGTGAACCATTTTTTTCTATAATGCTTAATAAAGCGGTAATTATTGAGTAAAATTGCGCCAATAAGCACCGACCTTTAGTCTCCTTGTCGAAATTTTGTTTAAGGAAACGCTTTTGACGGAAGAAATATGATTTTTAATGCAAATTAAAGTTTTTCACATTATTACAACGCATAAGAATATTGCACTATAGCGGCATAACATAGCGCCGAAACGGCGGAGCGCTCACGCATACTACCAAACGCGCGGCTCACTGACGTGCGCCCGTTTAAAGGTCGGTGCTTATTGGCGCAACTTTACTCAATAATTACCGCTTTATTAAAATTATAGAAAAAAATGGTTCAGGACTTTTCAACTCGATTTTTAATCAGGAATAACGCTATTTGCTCCGTGGACGCTTTTTCAGTTACACCCTGTGTATATAAACAGGGTGATTCATTTTAAGCTTAACAGGCAAATATTTTGAAAAATATGTGAGATACGAAAAAATATTTCAGACAAAAATTATATAGTTTTAAAGGAGACATAAGATGGTGTTATTAATTTGACCTTAAATAGTTACTTGAAGGTTACGTGAAGGTCGCCTCAATTTTTTAAATGGAACCGCCTATTTTTTATTACATATTCTAGTAGCTTATCTCAAAAGCTTTCCAAAACACTATAATAAAATATTTATCCCTCAAGTACTTTTTGAGTTATAAGGCTTGAAATAATTTCCTAATTTTACATAAACCGTAAAATATCTTGTAAAATATTCATTTTTCGATTACCTCACTTTAATACTTTTATGTACAAAATAATGAGAGGAATTAATTGGTGTAAAGAAAACATATAGTTATTTTTAAGAAAAAACGTAATTGTTAATTGCAAATTACATATTTTTTCTTCGAAACAACTATGTGTTTTCTTTACACCAATTGATTCCTTTCATTATTTTGTACATAAAAGTATTAAGGTAAGATAATCGAAAAATGAATATTTTACAAGATATTTTACGGTTTATGTAAAATTAGGAAATGATTTCAAGCCTTATAACTCAAAAAGTACTTGAGGGGTAAATATTTTATTATAGTGTTTTGGAAAGCTCTCGAGATAAGCTACAAGAATATGCAATAAAAAATAGGGGGTTCCATTTAAGAAATTGACGGTAACCTTCAAATGACTCTCCAAGGTCAAATCATTGCCACCATCTTATGTCTCCTTTAAAACCATTTAACTTTTGTCTGAAACATTTTTTCGTATTTCGCATATTTTTCAAAATTTGCCTGTTAAGATTAAAATGAATCGCCCTGTATATATATATATATATATATATATATATATATATATATATATATATATACATACAGTTCTTAACAACCGAGTTCTTATATACGAGTGCGCGGGTGAGAGCGCGAGCGAGTACGCGGGTGCCGATCGTTTGTGTCGCGCGCGTTCGATTAATATCGCTCCGCGGGCGCAACAATATATATATATATATATATATATATATATATATATATATATATGTATATATACAGGGTGTCCGATTCCTGAGTGACCAAACGAAAAGTAGTAGTAGATTGGGTCAAACTGAGAAGAAAAGTCCTTTACCATTTTGCAAAATTCACAATAATTATTAAAAAATAAGCAAAAATGTCTCGATACATGAGAAGCGGTAAACCGCTTGTAGTGTGTGATTATTAAGTGATCAAACGAAAAGTGGTAATAGATTGGGTCAAACTGAAAAGAAAATTCCTCTACCATATTGCAAAATTCGCAATAATTATTAAGTTGTAGGCAAAAATGTCTCAGAGTATAAAAAGCGGTAGACAGATCGCTTCTCATGCGCTGAGACATTTTTGCCTATAACTTAATAATTATTGCGAATTTTGCAAAATGGTAGAGGACTTGTCTTTCCAGTTTGACCCAATCTACCACCACTTTTCGTTTGATCACTCATTAATCGGACACTGCGAGCGATCTACCGTTTCTCATGCGCCGAAACATTTTTGCTTATTTCTTAATAATTATTGCGAATTTTGCAAAATAGTAGAGAACTTTTCTTCTCAATTTGATCCAATCTACTACTACTTTTCGTTTGGTCACTCAGGAATCGGACACCCTGTATATGTATATATATATACAGGGTGTCCGATTCGTGAGGGACCAAACGAAAAGTGATGATAGATTGGGTCAAACTAAGAAGAAAAGTCCTCTACCATTTTGCAAAAATTCGCAATAATTATTAAGTAATAAGCAAAAATGTCACATGAAGGTTACCTTTAATTTTTTAAATAGAACCCCCTATTTTTTATTATGTATTCTTATAGTTTATCTCAAGAGCTTTCCAAAACACTGTAATAAAGTATTTATTCATTGAGTACTTTTCGAGTTATGAGGCTTGAAATAATTTCTTAATTTTACATAAACCATAAAATATCTAGTAAAATATTCATTTTTCGATTATCTTACCTTAATACTTTTATATACAAAACAATGAGAGGAATCAATTGGTGTAAAGAAAAAACATAGTTGTTTTAAAAAAAAAATGTAATTTGCAATTAACAATTACATTTTTTCTTAAAAACAACTATGTTTTTTTTTCCACCAATTGATTCCTCTCATTATTTTGCATATAAAAGTATTAAGGTAAGATAATCGAAAAATGAATATTTTACTAGATTTTTTATGGTTTATATAAAATTAAGAAATTATTTTAAGCCTCATAACTCGAAAAGTACTCAATGGAGAAATACTTTATTATAGTGTTTTGGAAAGCTCTCGAGATAAGCTATAAGAATACATAATAAAAAATAGGGGGTTCCATTTAAAAAATTAAACCTTCATGTGACATTTTTGCTTATTACTTAATAATTATTGCGAATTTTGCAAAATGGTAGAGGACTTTTCTTCTTAGTTTGACCCAATCTATCATCGCTTGTCGTTTAGTCCCTCATGAATCGGACACCCTGTATATATATATATATATATATATATATATATATGTATATATTATATTTAAGTGAAGTTCTAAGTGAAGCATTACACAGAAAAGTTAGTATGACCTTGAATAGCGTTCTCAAGGTCACGTAAAGATAACCTAGAAATTTTTAATGGGTATCCTCAGTTTTTATTGCATATTATTGTAGCTTATCCCGAGGACTTTCCAAAACAGTATAATGAAATACGTTTTTGTTAGGTACTTTTTGAATTATGAGGCTTGAAAGTTACAGTAGCGCCGGTGTGGTCTTAAGAACGCTATTAAAGGTCATACTAATTTTTCTGTGTAATGCCTCATATAAAACCCTACAATTTTTGTATAAAACGTTTTTCTCGAAAATGCGTACTTTTCGAAATATTAAGGGATTTCAACACTTTTTATGCACCCTTATAAAGCGCTGTATTTTCTAAACCATAGCGAATACGAAAAATATTTATTTACATTATGTATTCTACTCATGTTCCTCTTTCACCTCCTATTTGATTTACTTACCTTTCCAGACACCCTGTATATTGTATCTGTGTACAAAAGAGGAGGGAATATGGCATCAGGGATTTTCGAATTAAACAATAGAAGGAAGAAATGGTGATAAAAAAATAATTTAGCAAATAGAGCCTGCTGGGTTTTCGTGATTATTTTGTCGGTTCTTCAGGATCTACGAGGTACTTGAGATAGTGGAACTCTTCCTCAAGGTCGAGGAGATCTCTTGTGAAGTTTTCGAAAGCCTCGTTGAGTTCGGATAGTATAGAAGAAGGAGAGGGAAAATCGGAATCAAGGATAATTATTGGTATAGGAGAGGGAGAGAGTTGGAGAGTTACTGGATGGGAAGGAGAGATAGGTTTCCCGAACAGGAGACTGTGGTGAGGTAGGTGAACAAGGATAGGTGAATAGGGGGTCTGGAGAGGAAACAGGTGAATAACTGGGGGTAAGAATAGGAGAAATAGTTAGATAACGTGTCTTGTAAGACGTTCTCTAGATTGTCATTATTTCTTAAATTAATATTTTCTACACTATCGGGGCTTAAATTATGATTTGTTAACTTATTATTTTCTATCTTATTATTGTGTGTTTAAGGCAGTGCTGTCAATTATTTGCGACTTTCGGCCGGATTTCTTAGTTCACGCCTACCGCTCTCCTCTCACCGCGCGCGCCTTAGCAACCGCGCCGCCGAACGCTCGTAACTAAGGAGCGCGGCGGTAATCTCAGGCACGTGCGCGTCACAAATGTAATGTAGCGATCTAATAACAAAAAATTATATAAAAAATAATATATAAAAAATTATATAAATAATAATAATAAAATTATATAAAAAATAATATATAAAAAATTACATAAATAAATTATATAAATAATAATAATAAAATTACATAAAATATAAAATATACAAAATTATATAAATAATATAATAAGGAGAATAGGTTTCCACATCACCCATGAGGTACTATTGTTGATGCGTTTTTTTTTTAAGTGGTTTCCCCAGTAGGCCTATTCCACTAGAGATGACAAATAATGATTCGTGTGGGAAGGAAAATTTTATAGAAGTTAATATACGAAGCTAATAAGAAAGTAATATACTGTTACGTCCAGGCCCGAGGAAGAATGGGCCGAAGGAAGGACGTGACACTTGTATCCCGAGAACAGGTGCCTTAAGGGCAGATGTTTCGGGTCAAGCGAGCCTGCGGGAGAGCCAAAAATAGGTCAACGACCGCAAGGGTCGATCTTACGCTATTTCTAGTTCAAATGACCGCTCGACGGTCCCCTTTTTGGTAAAGGAATTTAATCCTTTTTACCCGGGACGGGACCAAGTGCGATTCAGGAGCGTGGGAGAAGTGAGGGATCGATTGAGTTGAACGCGAAAGAATGAAATTAAATGAATTTATTATACATGATAGAAAAAGATTATACAAAAATATTAATCATAAATCGATACATGATTCTGTAACAATAAGCGAGTAAGCGTATGTGCGTGTGTGTGTGTGTGTGTGTGTGTGTGTGTGTGTGTGTGTGTGTGTGTGTGGATGCGAGACGAAGAGGATCTAATCAAAATCGGGTGGATATCTTTCTCGGAAGTATTCTAATGGAAAGGCTATGGGGTAATCGGTAAAGGGGGTGAAACAGGGAATGGAAATATCGGGAGGAGCGGTGCGGAGATAAGCCTTAAGGCTAGGAATGTATATGGGGCCAAGTCCCAAGGTGAAAGAACCTGGTAGAATGGGATCTGTGTATTGAGGGTAGGTTGAGGAGAGAATTGTCGCGACAGTTCGATCGCTAAAATTGATATAGGAGAAAATAGGGGGAGGAAGAGCGGGAGGACAGAAGAGGTGAGGATCAGGAGTTGGTTCGTGGGGTGGAGAAGGAAAGGGCGACAGTTGTGGAAATTCAGGTGGATGGTTGAGTTGTTCCGTGTCGTACACGGGAGAGTAACTAGGAGCAAGGGTTCCAGGAGACAGATACGGGGAGTAATTTGGAAGAGAAGTTTGAGGAGGGAGATATGAAGTCTCGCGTATCTTCTTAGATGTTACTCAAGAAGATTCGGGTGATAGGAAGATTCGTGTTTATTTCGTCTAAATCTAATATAAAAGAAGGGTCGGCCACAGCCCGAGCCAGTAGTCTGCGGGTTCGGCGATTGCGACGGTATCGGAGTCGCTTTGCCTTGGCTTTAGTGGATTTCCTCGAAACGGGTTCCACTAGGGAAGCGATTATAGTAAGTAAAGAGAAGAAAGCGGAGGGAGATCGTAAACAAAGAAAAGACTTACTATTTGCTTCGGAGACGAGATTACGGTTAGCGCTGGCTGTTGCTGGGAATCTTGGCGTCGGGAATGGCAGTACAGTTGCACTGTTGTCCAAAACGCGCACAGACTCGATGATTACTGTTTTCTTTTTTTTTTGTTAATATAAATAATCTCGAGGTTTTCGAAAATGATGATCCAATAATACAAGAGTGAGCTGAGGTATGGCTGAATGACCGATCAATGACTCAAGGATCAAGAATACTTAAGAAGTGTGTAGATTTGTTCGAAGTTCGCGCTTATATATCGTTTTTGGACTACCCTCTCCTAGGGTGAGAAGCCAGGAAAGTTAACGAATAGAAACTCTCATTAGATTTCCATCGTCTCTTCCCTGCTCCTTCTTACGAGCGTTTAGAACAAATGTAACAAATCAGAATTTTATTACATTCGTTCGCGAATAGGAGAGCATCTTCCAAAACGGGGAGACCTAGGATTCTCAGTATCGGAGGTGGTAGTAATTTATGTCTTGCAGGATGCATCTGCTAAAGACAAGGGATGACTTTTACTACCCCCTTGAAATTAAGATGGGTACGTGTGTCGCGTCGCGACATCCGGTCACTCGCGTTTTCATGAATAGTTTCTTTTACTTTCTATAGCTTTTTGGATTTTATGAGTTTTCAAGTGATCGGAAAATATCAAGTTCGGCTGACTGGCTGGCGTCTTGACTGTGACCGGATGCTACTCTTTATGATTTTATAGCCCGTTAATATCTGTCTGTCGTTTTTGGAGCACTTACTGAGAATCCTATTCCAATTTAACTGACATTAACGATTTTTTGGAAATCATGCACGTGTGCGCCAGTTATGGGAAAGAAAAGAATCGTGAAGTCCCTTGGACGTAACAATACAAAGTTAATAATATAAAAGCATAGAATGTTAAATCAGCATAGAATTTAGAAATATTAGATAGCAGAAATATTTCTAAATTTTATGCTGATCTAACATTCTATGCTTTTATATTATTAACTTTTTTAAACTTAAAAAAATCAAATTAATATTTCTGCTATCTAATATTTCTAAATTCTATACTGATCTAACATTCTATGCTTTTATATTATTAACTTTGTATACTTTGTATACTTGTATTTGTATTATTGTACGGAGTCCGTACGTGAGCACTGAGTGCGAGCGAGAGCGCACTATGGTAGAGAAAGAGCGATAGTCGCACCGAGCCGCTCAGCTGATGCGTGAGAGCGCGAGAGAGAGCTGGTTGCGGAGGGCGAAACGCCTTGATTTCGCGAGAGGGTCTCGGGCTTTTGCGGATGCACACGAAACTTGCAAGCTGCACGATAAGCGGACGAGACTCGCCAATGATAAGACAGAAAATCGCGTTGTGATGCGAAGTATTGAAACGCTCACAGTAATGCTCGCGTATTTTACTGAGTCCGTTTAAAACGAGAACCGAATTGACTAGTCACGAATGTCTTACTCGAGTGCGATCTTTTAGTCGTCTGGACGCACGGGAGAGGCTTTCTTCCCTGTGTTCGCTGTTCTGCGAAAACAGGTGATTTCGGAGAACCAATCCTCTCGCGTTACGTGTAATTTTATTTTCGAGCGAGGATCCGACTATTTTTGCTTGTTTTTGGATATCAAACAAAGAATCGGTTGGTACGTAAACGTTGCGAGATTATCGCTCGACATTGGGTGTCAGGGTTTTTCGTTGTTGTTTCGCGACGAGGTCTCGAGATTGCCGAACTTTAATTTTATTATACGGAATCCGCAACATACCGCCCGCCTCGAAACGTTAGTTTCGAAATAAAGGAATAGAAGACGAGCAAATGATTGAATCGATGAAACGAAAGAGATTCGCGATGTCTCGTTAATGAATTACAATTCGACTGAGCGTCTTAATTCTGAAAAAACACAAAGAAATTGTACATGGTAGAACGGAAAATTCGATGCAATACCGCCCGCCTTGACTCTTGAGAGCTTCCCAAAACACTATAATAAAGTATTTTTTTGTTAAATACTTTCCGAGTTATGAAGCTTAAAATAATTTCTTAATTTTACATGAACCATCAAATATTTCGTAAAATATTTATTTTTTGATGATCTTACTTCAATATTTTTATGCAGAAAATAATAAAAAATGTAACTGCTTATAGTAAATTACATATTTTTTCTTAAAAATAATATTTTACTTCAATTTATTCCTCTCATTATTTTATGTATAAAAGTATTGAAGTAGATCATCGAGAAATAAATTTTACGAGATATTTTACAGTTTATGTAAAAAAGTTTATTAAAAAATCACTTCAAGCTTTATAATTCGGAATTAGTTAACGGAAAGATACTTTATGACAGTTTTGACAAGCTATCAATAAACTACAAGAATATGCAATGAAAATTAGAGGCTTTCATTTAAAAAAACAAAGTTAAATTCCATAACCTTGGAATGTTCATTTAAAGTCAAACTAATGACATCATCTTATGTCCTCCTTCAAATCAAACAACTTTGTCTGAAATATTTTTCCATATTTTTTATATTTTTCAAGATATTTGCCTAGGGCGATTAAAATGAAACATTCTGCATACATACATACATATATATGGGGGGTGTGTGTGTGTGTGCGCGCGCTAATTATTTTTTTTGTAGATATAACATTTATATATAAAAAATAAATAACAATACATTTTTAAATAACAATACAAATTTCTTTTTAAATTAATAAGTTTCCTAAGTTTCTAATCGTGATAGCTTTTTTTTAATGAACTTATATAAATCTCGAAAAAATGATAAAATGAATATTAAACATTTTCAATTAAATTTGTATTTCTGTAATATGTTTTCTAATATTACAATTTTATACAATTTTAATGTTCTTTTTATTTAATATTTTTGCTAAAATTGTAATTTATGTCATCTTCCACACTGAGGGTTAATATAATATTCGAAATAAGATCACCGCATTATATAAAAAAAAATTATTCTCTACAATTAAGTATATATTTATCGATTGATTTGACGCAATTGAATAGAATTATATTGTATCAAATGTAATTCTAACAAGAGAAAAAAATGAAAATCCTCATAAATGGATGTGTGAAAAAAAAGTGATAATTTTAGAACGTGTATACGATCGTGGTCATGCGCACGATATATATACAGTGTATCGCAAAAAGTCGTATTATATTTATTCACAGTAGTATTCAGTGTCTCGTGAATATTTACAATAAAAAAAAGAAGAATATTGCTTTTTCAAAGCGAAGCCCTTTCAAATGAATGAAGTGGAACTCATATCGAGAGATCAGAGAAAAAATAATAAATAATTTAACAAATCAATTAAATAAAAGTTCAATAATATATTTATCTTATTAATTAATAATTAAAATAAATTTTTTATCTCATTAATTATGATAAGATTATTGTTACTCACTATTCACTGATAATTAATTAATATTTGTTTAATTAAATTAAACTATTATGATTAATTTTCAACAATTAATAATTAAATTATATAAGATTTTGTGTGTACATCAAATTATAAAAGTTTTATTTTTCTTATAAGAAACTATCATATAACTTTAAAAATTTTTCTATTTGGATTTTTTATTTGTTTTAAATTTATAAAAGAATTTTTTAAATAATTTTAGGATAAGTTTCCAAAATTTTTATGATTCCTGGTTTTTTATTGTAAACATATTATACTATCAAAAATAAGGAATTATATATATTTATTCATATTTTATTATGCACATCCGATTATACAAATTGATAGAATATATAAAAAATTTGTTTCACAAATTAATATAAATTATAAATTCAGTCTAATTATTATAACGTCTATTTTTTTTAGAAATGTAGCACACGGGTAGCTTGAATTACGCATTATTATTTATTAAATATTATTACATTTACTAAACTAATTGCTACATTAAACTGAACTAAACTATTTCATTTACATTCACTATATTTACAAAATGATAAAAAGTCTTCAATACACTTAGTAATGTATACTATTATTTTATGTAATTTTATGTTCTATTTTATGTAACTGCAATGAAAAACTTTGATCGACGAAATTTTCATTTCTTTATCAGTATAAAATTAATATAAAAAAGCAAAATTTTTTTTATTCATTTGATATTTTTATTTGTTCTTAATTCGATATAATTCGTTTATTTTTTTTCTAATTATATAGAAGAAAACTGAGAAATTTAAAACTTTTTTAAAAAAGTTGCTTTTCTGAATTAAAAAGAAAATGTAATGAAAAAATATATATATATAATATTATGATATATACAATCTTTTGATATATATTGATAATATGCTGATGATCTCTGGATTTGAGACCGAACTTCTACAAATGTTATATTTTATATACAGGGTGACCCATTTTAACTTAGGCAGCCAAATAACTCGAAAACTAAGCCCAGCAAACAAAAATGTTTCAGACAAAAGTTGTATGGTTTCGAGGGGGCCATAAGATGGTACCATTGGTTTGACCTTGAAGAGTCATTTGAAGGTCACGTGAGTCACTTCAATTTTTTTAAATGGAACACCCTATATATTTTTGCACATTCTTGTAGCTTATCTCGAGAGCTTTCCAAAACACTATATTAACTACCTTTTCGTTAAGTACTTTTTGAGTTATGAGGCTTGAAATAATTTCTTAATTTTACATAAACCGTAAAATATTTTGTAAAATATTCATTTTTCGATTATCTTACCTTAATACTTTTATGTACAAAATAATGAAAGGAATCAATTGGTGTAAAGAAAACACATAGTTATTTTTAAGAAAAAATATGGAATTGTTAATTGCAAATTACATATTTTTTCTTCAAAACAACTATGTGTTTTTTTTACACCAATTGATTCCTCTCATTATTTTGTACGTAAAAGTATTAAGGTAAGATAATCGAAAAATGAATATTTTACAAGATATTTTACGGTTTATGTAAAATAAAGAAATTATTTCAAGCCTCATAACTCAAAAAGTACTTAACGAAAAGGTACTTAGTTATAGTGTTTTGGAAAGCTCTCGAGATAAGCTACAAGAATGTGCAAAAATATATAGGGTGTTCCATTTAAAAAAATTGAAGTGACTTTCACGTGACCTTCAAATGACTCTTCAAGGTCAAACCAATGGTACCATCTTATGGCCCCCTCGAAACCATACAACTTTTGTCTGAAACA
Source organism: Camponotus pennsylvanicus (assembly GCA_023638675.1). Classification (NCBI taxonomy): domain Eukaryota; kingdom Metazoa; phylum Arthropoda; class Insecta; order Hymenoptera; family Formicidae; genus Camponotus; species Camponotus pennsylvanicus. The sequence goes on from JALHBL010001446.1 coordinate 109,524, forward strand.
TTTTTGTTTGCTGGGCTTAGTTTTCGAGTTATTTGGCTGCCTAAGTTAAAATGGGTCACCCTGTATACAGGGTGTCGCAGACCACCCGTATCAGCCGAATATCTCAAAAAGTGAGCGCGGCAGACAAAAATATTTCAGACAAAAGTTGTAAGGTTTCAAGTAACGCATTACATGGCGATATCAGTATGACCTTGAAGAGTATTATCAAGGTCACGTGAAGGTCACCTCCAACTTTTTAAACGGGACACCCTATATGCTTTTACATATTCTTGTAGCTCATCTCGAGAGCTTTCCAAAACACTATAATTAAGTTAATTTTCATTAAGTACTTTCCGAGTTATGAGGCTTGAAATCATTTCTTAATTTTACATAAACCATAAAATATCTAGTAAAATATACATTTTTCGATTATCTTACCTTAACACTTTTATGTACAAAATAATGAGAGGAATCAATTGGTGTAAAGAAAACACATAGTTATTTAAAAAAAATATGTAATTTGCAATTAACAATTCCATATTTTTTCTTAAAAACAGCTATGTTTTTTCTTTACACCAATTGATTCCTCTCATTATTTTATACATAAAAGTATTAAGGTAAGATAATCGAAAAATGAATATTTTACTAGATATTTTATGGTTTATGTAAAATTAAGAAATGATTTCAAGCCTCATAACTCGGAAAGTACTTAATGAAAACTAACTTAATTATAGTGTTTTGGAAAGCTCTCGAGATGAGCTACAAGAATATATATAAAAGCATATAGGGTGTCCCATTTAAAAAGTTGAAGGTGACCTTTACGTGACCTTGACAACACTCTTCAAGGTCATACTGATATCGCCATGTAATGCGTTACTTGAAACCTTACAACTTTTGCCTGAAATATTTTTGTTTACCGCGCTCAGTTTTTGAGATATTCAGCTGATACGGGTGGTTTGTGACACCCTGTATATACACATACATGTGTGTGTGTGTGTGTATATGTGTGTCTTATGTATATGTATATGTATATATATATATATATATATATATATATATATATATATATATATAAGATACACACACACACACACACACACACACACACACACACACACACACACATATATATATATTTGAAACACATGAAACGTGCTATACATTTTCTAAATAATATTGAGTGACAAAAAAATCAATAGAAAAATTTCTTCGCATGTGCACGGAGATGCAAGGAAAGAAAGAACGAAGAAAAGTAGCTTTTAGGGTTTCTATTTTAAGAACTTTCTACAAGACAAAGAGTCGTGAAATCTAACAAAATAAGCAATCTGTATTATTAAGGAAATGTCATGTATTTATTACTACAAGTTGTATACATATTTTTATTAATATTTTTGACATGTGATTCCTTGCTTTTTTCTGCAAAAAAAATTAGCTACAAGAATGTGCAAAAATATATAGGGTGTTCCATTTAAAAAAATTGAATTGACCTTCACGTGACCTTCAAATGACTCTTCAAGGTCAAACCAATGGTACCATCTTATGGTCCCCTCGAAACCATACAACTTTTGTCTAAAACATTTTTCTGTAAAACGTATTATTCGGGAGATATTTGAGGTCATTATTTAAAATGGGACACCCTGCATATAATAGTAATAATAAAAATATATATATAAAAATATATATATATATATAATGAATAATATACAAAATATATATTTACAATAAGTAAAACATGTAGGATAACAACTATATAGCGCAAAAGCTATTTATATATATTATTCTAATTTCTTTTATATATATACAACAAGAGTCACCCTTGAACACTTGACAATCGCTTACAGCGTAGAAATGCCGGGACATCATTACTTATCCGTTGAAAATCAAGAAGAGGACGATGAATTGATCGACGACGTAAAACCAAGCGATCACCCTGAAACCTACAGCTACCTATTTGAACTTCGATGTTTTGTTTCACTCGAAGGCGAAATTTATCAACGTATTTCAGACTGCTATAAAATCTGCAGTTCATGTTTCTTTAAAGTTCCGGAAGACTATCAGCAAGAATACGCTATAGTGGCACCACATAATCTAGTACACAGAGCGTCAGTAGAAAATCAAACCAGATGCACACAATGCTACAAAATAATAATAATAATTAGACCAGCTGAAGAGTGCAGAGGATGCATCGAAAAATACTTGAACACCGATAAAGCATATCTTAGCGAAGGATGGGGAGCGCCTGTCTTCGCCCGATGGGAAGAAACATAACAGTGAAAGGAGAAACCTTTTTCCCCCTCGCACTCTCACCATCAAATCCTAACTTTCTGACCATAACCACATATCCTTGTTTGTCTCTATATTATTTTCTCCTTTTCCTCAACAAAAAGAAAATAATGGTAAAAAAAAATTTATTTTATAATAATAAGAAAAGAAAAATAATACTAGAATATAATCAAAACAAGAATATAAGATTTATATATAACTTCGCATTCCAAGTATTTACAGTTACTTCTTAAATAATTAACCATCAACTGCAGTGTAAAATGGCAGAAAAACAATGGCTTTCCTGGAACCCCGACACGCATGGAGAAGAAATTCATAGATCTACCAGCGGAACAAGACCACAAGACCATTCCGGAACACCAGATTACCTATTGGAATTCAGGTGTGTTAGGCAATCAGAAAACTACATCTTCCAACACTTCACAAACCATCAAAGAATTTGCACTCTCTGCTACCTTATAGTGAAAACCACCGACCAGAAAACCACCGACGTAAGTACATAATGGTGTTGCCACACATGCTAATTCATAGAGATTTTGCTGAACCTCTAAGAAATTGCACGCAATGCAATCAAACCATGATGAGAATCAGACCGGTAAACGAATGTGGAAACTGTATTGAGACATTTTGGAACACCGACGAGACTAACCTGAATGGAGGGTGGGGAATAGCAGTCTTTCCCTTAAGGAGAGAAGAGTAAGATCAAAAGACAAAGAAGGAGCCTTGTCTCTCTCTCATACGCACATCTGATATCGACTCTGACAAAGACAAAATGTCCATATCTCTCTCTTGGCCTTACTATCCTTTCTCCGCTCCAGTCTTCTCTTTCACGCGACTATATAACTGCGTTAAAATATCAATTATCAATTATTTTTATTAAACTATCCTTATATTCTTCTTATGTTAAGTCACCTTTATATAATATTTAATCATATTATATTTTAATCATTACCAAAAAAAAAAATATATATATATACATATATAAAAAGAAATCCTGTTGTCACGTCTCAGTGACCAACTTTTCCCCTAGATGCCTCAGTTCCAGAGAAAAGTGCGCTCTCTTTGTTTTCAAGGCAACCTCCTTACACCGGCTATACCTTGGGGATGCCGAGAGCGAGGATCTGACTTATCGATTACGGAAAAATATAAGAAAGCCGCAAAACTCTATAATGGGATAATGTTAAATGAGTCGTGACTATTGAAATATTTTTATATATATGTATATATAAAGGGTATCTATTAAAATGGAATTTCGATATTTTCTATCAAATCCATTAACTGGTCGATATCGATATTACCTGCGACATATTGATCTATGAATTCCAAGAGTATGTAGGGACGATTGTCTCCTACTCCGCCTCTGTTACACACACATGTACATTTTTACTCACGTATACTATATAAATTCTAATCCCGGCATGCATGCATCCGACATCCGCTTTCACTTTTGTAAATTTTACAACCCTTGCATGTTACGCAGCCTTCCATCGATCCCTTACATCGCCGATTAACATATGGCAAACACACGGCTTTTCCTACACAACGGTCACTCGTCCCTCCGAGAATCTTCCCGATTATAAAAACTTTCTCCCGAATCGTGCATACCGAATCCTGGTTTTCCAGGATTCATTGAGTATCCCGCTTTCGAGGAGTTGACATCGCGCCTTCACACAGTACACACAAGACTTCACATAGTATACAAGACGCTCAAAATTATAGATTAAAATAAATTCGGAGCTATTTAACTGAGAAACGTTAATTTCTTATATCCTGAGATCACCCACAAGTATATCGAGAATTCGAGCTTGCTCTTCGTCTGTTAAGGCGAAAAAATCTTTATCGTTGCAAGAAGGCCTCATTGGAGAGCCTGTAAGTAACTCTCTATTTCACACTGATTCTCCGGTAACTGAGATTTTAATTGAGTTATCAGATCTATTGATTTTAATGAAGAGCCTTCAGTCGTATCTTTATTTTTTATAGCTTCCAAATAGTAGTTATAGAAAGAGTCAAATTCTATGTTTGAGGTAACTACTCGAGGAAATTTCTGTGATGTAAAATTTTCCGGTAAGTAAAAGAGGAATTTAGCTTTAACCTTTAAAGCGGAGATAAAACTTTCTGGAAGGAAAACCCTTTTATCTGATTTGACAAGATTACGCCTTGAGTTCAATTCTAATCTCTTGATCCGACGGAATCGAGAAGCGTCACGATATGCACGGGTTATTTTTTCCTGCTCTATGCCTTTTTCTTTTGAATTCTGACGGTGGGTTTACCATTTAAAGAGGTAATATTAATGTTAATATATAGGGTGTCAGGGAAATTTTAGCCCATACGAAGTAAGAAGGTAGATTGGCTCAAATTAAGAAGGAAAGACTTGTACTGTTTTGTGATATTCGCAATAATTAACGAAAAATTAATTAAAGAAGATCGGCCAATGCGCGTGGCTAGAAGCACACGACGGCGAAGGCGGTCTGACTGTAACATAATGGCGGCGCGCGGCGAAGCGGTGATTGGGGAGGGGAGGAGCGATGAGTGTGTAAGCGCGTGGCGAAGGCTCCTTCTCTTCCCCAATCACCGCTTCGCCGCGCGCCGCCATTATGTTACAGTCAGACCGCCTTCGCCGTCGTATGCTTCTAGCCACGCGCATTGGTCGAACTTCTTTAATTAATTTTTCGTTAATTATTGCGAATATCACAAAACAGTACAAGTCCTTCCTTCTTAATTTGAGCCAATCTACCTCCTTACTTCGTATGGGCTAAAATTTCCCTGACACCCTGTATATATTTTTAGGCAGGTAGAATATAGTATAAATTAAGAAAATTGGTATTTTATTTATTCTTATTATTATTATTGACTGAATCAGCGTCAATGCACATTAGCACATTGTACATTTATTCTTGTATTTTTGTTTTAACTAAAACGTCAATGAAGGAATAATTTATAAGAATATGTGGATGTCTCCGGCATGACCGTGGATGCCCGGGGACGATGGAAACTTGAGGGCAGAATAAAGTTATGACAGCGGAATTTGCGTATAAGGGTAGGGAACTTGGGATGCTTCCGGCATGACAGTGGATGCCCGGCAGCGACGGAAGAATGTGTGAAGGGATAATAAGATCTATGTACAACACCGCAAGAATGCTATACCTCTGTATGTGGAAAGACGTTTTATCCTAATAACAACGTTAGAAATTTATGCAAATTCAAATATCGTTTGTTATATTTAAGGAAGCGTCGATTAAGCGAGTTGGTTTAGGATGTCGGATGCCTCTGGCATGACAGTGGATGCCCGGAGACGATGGAGATCTAGGTTTGGGCTAAAATGTGGTAATGAATTTTTAGGAATAAAAATTGGAGAGAGAGGAGTTCTCCGGCATAGCAGAGGATGCCCGGAGATAGAGGAATCTTCAGAGAAAGGAAGCTACGACGCTCAATTGATGAGGGCGATTTTTGAAGTTCTAATTAATATTTGCCTTGACGCTTGTCAGAATAAAATAACAAGTTAAAACAAATTTGTACTGGAGTAAGAGGAAGGAATACTGCCAGCGATGTGCTAGTGCTTAACAGTATGATTATTTATTCAAACCTCGATGTCTTGTTTCAGGAAATGTTGTGAGTGCAGGGAAGGTAAATATTATCACACGAATATTGAATATATATAAGAATGAAGTGGGACGTAAAAGAATCTTGTACTTACCACTCGGATGTCGATTTCTGTTGGTCTCGATCACCTTCGTCTAAGCAAGGTCTGGGAGTCTCCAAGAATTGACACAGTGAATTTACGCAAGTATAACTTCTTTATTTGAATTTTACCGGACAAAGTATAAATTTTAGTTATAATGAATAGTTAACGAATAGTAAAGAATAACGACAAAGTGATTACGAAAATAACGACGAAACAGCGAGTCTGCTCTACTGGCTAATTATTAATGAACGAATGAACCGCTCGCGCCTAAAATCCGGGGTTTATAAACTGGTGATTTCTTTGTTCTTTGCATGATCTTTAGCCGTAGGAATCCTCGAGTAAGGTGATCTCTACATCGGACCACGTCATTCTCGGAAGCACCGCCGAATTACTTATCAATTGTTTTGACATGGATATCTCTTTCATAGAAGCGCGGCGGTGATCAAAGAGTAGTACGTGAATTTCATCGGAGGTGTCGGTTGACATCTCCGCGAAATCAATGTTCGATATGTTTATGACTTCCTCTTAGACCACCTCACGCGTCAAAACAGTGCGCTCTTAATTTAATATTTTAATATCTATCGCTAACGGTGTTAGGATTACAGAATCATTTTATATACATATATAACTTCCTTTATATTTTCAGAACAGGTTCAGAAATTTACGGCTCAAGTTAGAATAGATTTAATAATTAATTTTAAGTTATAGCGTATAGAGAAAGGTATTTCCACTGGTTATGATTCCATAATGAATTTTAAATAAAGCATTTCAAAGTGTTTAAATATATTTGTATTTATTCATATTTAAGATCAATTCAACAGTTCCTTTGAAATACTTTATTTGTTATTGCTTAAATTATATATTTTCGGTCGCATCTGTTTAAAATCTAAATTTGAATTTAGCGCGTATATAAAGTCCTCATTATATATTAATTGAGGGAGTACTTATTTAATTAGCAGGCTAAATAACTGTATAGAATAAAAACGGTAAGCAAATATTATAATCAATATTTTAAGTGTTAGAATTCGTATGTGTATGTATTAGAATTAAAATTAATAATAATATAATTGATAATAGTGAGTAAAATTGAATTATGAATAATAGAATTGAATATTCATTCTTATTCCATGGATATAGCAAAGAAATAAGATGGGTAAGAGAATTGTAACTAAATCTAGTAATTTTAAGATGGCGGGACGTCACACCTCCCCCCTTATTTAAGAACAAATTCCAATGTGCTCGTAGGGATTCGTTCTAGAGTCTTTAATCGATCTCGTAGAGCCTACTATGAATAAATTTCGGAGATTGAGGTTACTGGTTCGACGACAGCGTCGATGGATTTGTTTATCTCCGGAATCTCCTCTGTTGTTAAATTTTCAGATGCAGTCGGAGTCGGAGACGATATTTCGTTGGGTTGGATGTTGTCCTGTTTGTTAACGGGTCCACGTGCCAGGTACAATAACAGATGTGTAACAGAGCTCCAGACCGCTCCGAGTAAATGCATGCTGCATCCGTATGCGGTATGTAAGGCATATCCGTGGATAGCTGTGTCGACCACAAGTTTAACGATGCGGATGACTAACAGGATGCCGAATATTCCGGCGGTTGCTGAACCAAAGGTGACAAACCCTCTCCATACTCGAGAAGCGGTATTCTCAACTATTTTATTGAGAGAGGCTTCATCCAGCAGGCTGTACATCGAGATTGCATCCCCGTTGATGGAATGGCCAGTAAGTCCTCTGGCAACAGTGTTGAGAAGAGCAGGTTTCTCTGCAGGAAACATGATGTGATCTCTCAACTTCTCTATATCCTTTTCAGAGTATATTCCGCTAACAGCGAGTGGTCCTGGCGTTAAGTACTTCTAGGACAAGGTTGTCATGAGCTGCAGTTGCTGCGGAGTTAATTGTCTGACTTGTGCGTCAAGTGTGACCTGCACCCAGGTGTCTTCGATGTGATACATTGTAGGTAATTCATAACTGCATTACCTCTGATTTCCAAATTTAGTAATTATTCGAGATTTGGGAGTAAGGAAAAATGAGCAGTTACGTAGAGTTACAGGTAACTCGGTATAGCATTCTTTAGTTTCCCTTACTATAACGTCCACAGGAACTTTATAACTTGTGTAGCTTCCCCAGTCGTCACTGCCATGTAGCCTGGTCCTTTCATTAATCGATATGCAAATTCAAATTCGGGCTGGAGGGTGGTAAATGACAAGGCGTTAGTTATAACCTGTCTCTCTAATTCACATTTCTGTTGCATAACGTTATGATACAAGGAAGTCATCTGATGGAGAACATGTTTCTCTACGTATTCGAATTTAGAGTTCATGTAGGCGAAGATGTCTAAGTTGTCCACCGGAATGATACCTCGATGGACAAAAGTATTTCCTTCCTTGGTTTCAAGAATGAATAATTTTGGATGTTCTGTGCCCAGTAAGGTGTATCCGCACAAAGGCTGCTCTCTGGTTTTGGTGAGAGCAAAGGTAATATCTTGTGTCGTTAAACTATAGATGATTGGAGACGAAGGGTCAGTCATATCATCCTTGATTACAGTTGCTGGGCCTTCGTAAAGGACATCGTATTGATGGAAATTACAAGATGATGTAGGCACAGGTTTCCAGTAAGTATATCCGTCATCTGAATCAATACAGAAACTTTCACTGAACGTACATACAATTCCGGATTTTAATATTATTTTCCCGGAATTTAATTGCACAGGAACGTGTAATGATTTCATGGATATTTTGACTGAGGCTTGAACCACGACGTCGTCCCAGGTTCCGTAGAGGTCGGAATACTGAGTACCCTTACAGCTTCCATCGTTACTGAGGCGTCCTGCTAGGGTGAGACTGCGATAAGTGGTTTGGTTAGCCTTTAGTCCATACACGAGGTTTCCAACTCCTAGAGAGAGCGTTCCATCCTGGAACATCCTTAAGTACTGCGTGTATCCAGTTTTGTGAATATAATCCGCTCTTCCATTCTGAACTACAGAGACATGTGAGTGCATTCCGCAGTAATAAATCGTTCGCGATATTTCGACCTTACATTGAATAACTTCAGCATGATTATAATCAGAGAGTTGCAAGAGTTGAACGTATGTATCGCTTGCGTTAGGTTTTCGATAATCGAGATTACATTCGCCAACATCTAGCAAGGATACTGAAGTAATATTTAGATACTGTCCGCCGCAATCAAATCCATTGAGGGCATTGGTGGCCGCTACAAGGATAACTATCGCAAGGTATTCTAACATTTCTGTAATTATACAATATACTTATGTAACTTATGAACTATAACTCATACTTATCCTTAATTATTATTCCTATTTCCCTTTTTTTATTTTGTAGTAGTTTTCCTCTTATATATATTTCTTAATACTATATCGAATTTATTACTTATTAAATTTGTCTAATTATTAATAAATGAGGCATTAAGCAGTTAATATTGGAATACGTGCATGTAAGTAGAAGCTTATAAGATGTATGTATTTTATTCATTTTATCTTATTCTAAGAATTTAAATGGGCGTTTTTGTATATTTTATTATTATTATTATTATTATTTCTTATTTATTTATTTTTCATGTATGTATATGTAAGAGTTGATTACCTTAATTACAATTGATTATAATGCGAAAATATATATAGTACTTAATAATAATGATTATGTCATATAATAAGGTTCTAAGATATCCTCCTGAATTTCGTCTAAGTTCTCAGGAGGAGGAAGCTCGGGTAACACTCCTAATTCTACGGTGCGGTTGGCGTTTACATCATAGCGGAATATACTTATGTTATCCATATCATAGTAGTCTACTTCACTTAATAGGCGGTACTCTCTTATATACGCAGAGAAGCACTGCTCGCACCTAAAGACTGACTGGATTCTTGTTTCCAGGGGTTTTTTACATGCTGTACATCGAATCTCTGCGATAGGGCCTTCAATAAACTCATGGCTATGAAGAGGTGCTGAGAGAGCTTTAAGCAAGGGGTGGATGGGGCAATCAGCACAGTATATGGTCCTAAAGCGCATCATCTGTCGTCCAATTCTTTGTACGCATTTTACTGCGTACAACCCCGGGTAATCTCGTAGTAATTTGTGAATCTTTGGTTTATACGCTACTGGGATGCACATTCTAAAAAAAGGAAGGTAATATCCTTTACTATTTACTTATTATTACTCTTTATTTTATATATATTTTATTTTCCTCACTTTACTTGATGATTTCACGCCTTATTTCTTTGTGACGTTCCCTTGAGCTTCCCAGTAACGTACTGACCCTTCTCTAAATATTTATCCTTTTGTTTATATCTTAGACCCTTTCCTTTCACTGTTAGCATTACGGCTTGACACTTGTAACTTGACACGCGCCACATTCATTCTCATATGCTTTCTCGAATCAGTCGCCGCTCTCACATTCTTCTTTTCGTTTCTTCATCTCAATCTTACGAGATTTTGTAGTTATGTTATTTAGAATTTTATAATTGTGGGGATTCGAATTCCAAAATTTGAGAAGTGGATTGAGTTTCATCATTATAACAAAAAGATATATGATTTTGTGTGATTTGACGTCATATAATAAAAGTGCGATGTCATTAGGGTTACATTTTTTGAAATCGATAATAAATTGTACATAAGATCTAAAACAATCGTCGCATTGTAAGATTGAACGCATTTCCACTATTTCATTTTTACATATACTGCATTTGTAAGGAGTCAAATTTTCATCCAGAAAACCATGAAGTATTTCTGATTCATAATCAAGCGGTTTCCTAGCTTCGTAACATTTATTACAAATTCTGTTATGTGGTTCGGTGAATTGCGAAGTCGGGGTGCGCACACATTTTATTTCATATAAGTTCGGAAAAGAAATTAAAAGAGGGTGCGGTGTATATTTATAATTTTTTGCTATGCACATTTCAAAATTCTTATTCAAATTTTCAGAAGGACAAAATTGATTATTCTTTAATGTATGTTTCTTTCTTGATTTTAAGCGGTAATGAGGGAAATTAAATGTTTTAGGTAACAAGTCTGGCGTTCATGTAAGGATCTAAAAGTAATAATGGATTGTGAGCAGTTATCGTAAACAATCATTGGTATTGTGATTTATCTAAGAGAAGATGACAATACATTGGAAGGAAAAATAATCTGGCATAAGCGCATTACAGGATCTGTTATAACGGAGTTGATACAAAATGAAGTTGTGTCCCCTTTTGCGATAACAGTAGATTTTAACGCAATAGGAGAAACGAAGATGATGATATGTGGTTAAGGAAGGTAATGCTTTAGTTGGCGGTGCCAATACATCTGAAACCAAAGATAGTATATTAATTTTTCATCCTGGTTCGATATGAGAAATTTTTAACTTATTAATGTGTACGATTCGAGGTTTATTCTTGACCATAATTTTAACATTACCGTGAGATAAAATTTCTATAACTTTATGAGGACCGGTATATTGGTCGGAAAATTTCCCTTTTGCGGGTTCTTTTAAGAGGTAAAGCCACTCCAGTTCTTCAAAAAAAAGGCTAATTTTGAGAATTTTTTTAAAGAATACAATGAAAGCAGTAAAAAATCGAAATGGAAAACTTTGTTATACATAGTTTGAAGTGTACAAAAAAATTTTTTTTGTAATTTTTTAATTGAAAATGGCGGCGTCAGAGCCCAAGACCGCAAAGTACCTCTCGTGCAAAGCGTTCCGCGGCCGGTAAGATTTCTCCTGTAGTTTTCAACATAGAACGAAAATTTTTTGAAAAATATATACAAGAAGCTATAGAACTACGTATGGAAATTAGACAATACCGTTTTAAAAAAATGTTACGTCCGATGAACGTCGTGATTCTTTTCTTTCTTTGAAGATATACAAAAACTATACGATAACCATGTGCGCGGGTAACTCTCGGCGATATCCAAATCAAGGAAACGAAAAATAATAAATGAGCCTAGACTACGCGGATAGCATGTCATTATAAATAAAAAATTTCCACTAAAATAAAGAACTGTAATAAAATCGAACTCGCATATGTTTACAGTTGGGACGTCCGTTAGAACCATTGGAACTCTAGAAACAAAGCGATCCTTCTTAAGAATCGCACCAACTATAAACATATGTATATCTAACCCTTGCAGCGGATATCTGAGACCGAGGGACTCGAAGCAAAAAATAAACGAGAAAAGCTAGAGCTAAGGATGGTCAGTCGATGGAACCTAGAAATTTTAAACAAAATCGGAACCAGAGCCGGAATAAAAATTGTATAGCGCTCCACACGTGGAGCTATGAAAACAGAAACCCTTCAGGGCTGCAGAATCCTAAGCGGGCAATCAAAAAAAGGGGGAAACTAAACAATTCGCCTGGCCACCCCTAAGCGCTAGCCGAAACGCGAAAAGACTCTCGCAAGTCATAAAATCTGTCCGCTAAGCTCCCACTCTCTGCTGGATAGAGCCAAAATTTGGAACCAAAGGGCCAGCCTATTACAATCTTAGAACCGCCTTTCCCTCCAAAATCAGCCTCCTTGTTCTTAAGAAGGGGACAACTGAAATTATCTCATTCGCCCAAAAGGGATTCCCACTATCCAGAAAAGAGGAGGAGCAATGACTTTAAAACTCGAGCGCAAGACGCGGACACACAGTTCATCATTAAGAAATATTAAGCCAACTCTTCCGTGCAGGGCATTTTTCTAAATTCAGACATCCAGTATCTAACATTGAACGAACTCTCTCTGCTAAATTTCAAATCATTTCAAATCATTTTCGATAAGCAAGTGAAGTAAGTGAGGTGAACACGTTGGACCAACTGAGCATTCCATTCATCATCAACCAGCAGCGCTTCCAGCTCTGGCCGGAATTGAATTTTTTCCAACACCTTTCAACGCTCACTATAATTAGTAAGTCCAATTTCACTTTATCCTCTTCCTCCTCTCGTGTTAGCCAACTGTCATTGGGAATGATTCTTGACTGATTATTCTCTAATCCATAGGAAATAAATTTCGACAATTTAATAATCGTTTAATTACTTCTTGTCTCTTTCCTCTTCCTAATCATCTTCCTCATCATTCCCTGTTCGTCTAGGATCTCCTCAAGGCGATTCACGAACGATTTCTCGTTCGTCTAGAATCTCCACAAGGCGATTCATGAACGAGTCCCTGTTCATCTAGAATCTCCTCAAGGCGATTCACGAACGATTTCTTGTTCGTCTAGAATCTCCACAAGGCGATTCATGAACGATTCCCTGTTCATCTAGAATCTCTTCAAGGCGATTCACGAACAATTTCTCGTTCGTTTAGAATCTCCACAAGGCGATTCATGAACGATTCCCTGTTCATCTAGAATCTCCTCAAGGCGATTCACGAACGATTTCTCGTTCGTCTAGAATCTCCACAAGGCGATTCATGAACGATTCCCTGTTCATCTAGAATCTCCTCAAGGCGATTCACAAACGATTTCTCGTTTGTCCAGTGTTACGTCCCCTGCACAGTTTTTCGCCTTAAGTATACCAACCCTAGGCACAGCAAATTACCAACTTATCGACAGCCAACAAGACTACTACCTTCTTACCGACTCAACTCTCGAATATTCTAATAGATGGCCAACCTACCACACCCCCTTTTTTCAAGAACTCCCCACCACCTCTACTCTCCCACTCCCGAATCCCGAAAACGAGGGACCTCAGTGTAGTCCCAAAAATGGTCACTCCTATCTCGAGCATCAAGCAAGTGACTTCTCCCTCGGAAGCGCTCCTTGATCCGTGGTATCAATTCTATATCCGATTGCGTTACTATTTCCAATTGCGTTGCCATTGCCTATAGTGCTTCCACATCCACCCAATTCCGACTGCGACTACTACTTCACGATACCAGCGCCCGCGCCGATAGCTCTCGTACGGTCCTATTTGTGAAACTAACATTGTAAGTAGATCAAATATATTTGAATACACCTTGAACATAATAGAAAGTGTTGAAATTGCGCCTAACCCCGTACGCGCCTCCTTCAATTGGCACGAATTCCGTAATTTCATCGTAACCCTGGTTTCGATCACCCGGCGATAGTGATAATACGGTGCCTACCACGCGGCACGGTTATCATCGCCTATCACTTCCGCCGCTTGGTGCTAACACTCTGCACATTCGGCACTCCCACCCTAGAAGGTCGAGACTCCGGTGCTACTAATCTGCACGTTGTTTTCAACCACTCCTACATTCTCCCATGGTCGAACCCAGCCGTTTGCTAATTTAACTTTTCCGTAGATGCCTAAAGCAAGGAGGGGCGGACATCAATTTTATGCGCGCAGTCTATATTATAAGTTCAAGTACGCCCCCGTGACCGAAACTGACAGTGAGTTCCTGGGGACAGAGCGCAACTACCTCGACACAGAATACGAAGCATTCTTCGATTCGCGGTTTCAATTAAGAAGAACTAAACCAATAAGGAAGGACATTCGCATTAAATCGATCGAATATTTCCGGTGGCCACATAACTTGGCAACCGTAAGAAACAACCCGTCACTGCCGCCCCTGGGTTACGTACCCGAGGACCCCCGGAGAACACGATACCTCCAAATCCGCGCGGAAATTTTGCACACGGAATACGGTGCCAGCACTCCCGAGCATTGGGGCTCCGCGGATCAACCGATCATATTAGATTAGCCATATACACCGAATCCGGCGAAATCTCGCATCCCGTTGGAACGCAAACCCCGGAACAAAGGAACCGCGAGAGTTTCACTTTTATTGCTTGCAGCTGAGGCAAGGACCCACACCGACCCTTCGGACCGAGCAACCCTTTACCTGGATTTTATTGCCCGACCCTTTCGGAGTTTCACTTTTCGACCTGTATCGAAATTCCAAACGGAAGAAATATCATTCCCGCGCGCTTCCTACCTTTTTATGTAGACAGGCAAACTAAGAATAGTTAAATAAATATTCAACCTTATTGCGGATTTGGTCGTCACATTTTGTTTCATTCCCCTAACTCAATAAACTACGTCTACATGAACCGCGAGCAATCGCCCGACGAGATACACCACCGACTCGCGGACATCCGCTGCACCTATATCTCCGGGTTCGCCCATAGGGTTCATTTAATACCCTACTGCGCCTATTGTTTCACGAATTCAAACAACATCAATAAGGAATCGTACGGGCATTTTAACGTTCATCTGGCCATAGACAGTAGTACTTATACCGGAGTTTACTGCACCGTTTGTTCACGCAACCTTGCTAATTTCTTCCCATTTGATTGCAATCAGTGTATCGCCGCATACGTTAGATTTGCTAGAGAATTACGACAGCAGGGCATCAATTATTACTCACTTTCCGACCCCATCAAGGTTTTCGTAGGCGGCACTGTCCCCGCCAGCTTTACCGTTCGGGACTTCCCATGATCACCACGCCAACGGGCGCGTCGGTAACCTCTCCCACTATTACTTAGAGAACCCTGACGGTCGGTAAAACAGCTTCCCTCGACTCCCTTTATCGACATCACGATGCCGATAAACCTTTAACACCCGATAACACCGCTGCTCGCTTCCCCTTCATTAAAGGGAACCTGTCGTTCGGGTAGCCTAGTCGCAGGCGTATCCCCAGGGCCTAGCCCCTGAAAAAGGCCACCAATCTGGCACGAGGCCCGAGCACTCATAGGAGCCGCGGCCCAGTCTGGACGTAACACTAGAGTCTCCACAAGGCGATTCATGAACGATTCCCTGTTCGTCTAGAATCTCCTCAAGGCGATTCACGAACGATTTCTAATACGACTCAAATCCGAAGACTGACTCCCGATCGAACTCTCCTAAATTTGAAACTTTTCTTAAAAACCATTTGGAACTTACTTATTTCCTTTCAAATTTTTTTGTTCTTTTCTCTTAATTATCCCTTCACTTATATTACTTCATCATCAGTAATCAACAATTAAGAACAGTTTAAATTTAAGGATATAAACGGGTTACTATCCCGTCTAAGATTCAAGTATCTTTTCCCAATGACAACGGTAGTATAGTTAACGGTAATTAGTTAGCAACACCTCTTAACGATATTTTAAACACCCTCATTCACCGTTGAATTATTATCAGTGCCGGGCCACTGTAAACGCCGAGCGCGGTTGCGGCGCCGGAATCGTTGGAATCGGGCGCTCAAAAAGAAATTGGCCAAGAGAACCACACCCCTTGTTCCGAACCAAAGCTTGAATAGTAGTATTGAAACAGAAAACTTAACGAACTCCCCATCTACCCCACACAACAACAGAAATAATATTACCAATCATAGTAATAATAGTAATAATAGTAACAATATTAGCGATATTAGCAATAATAGTGTTACGTCCGGTGGACTCCACGATTCTTTTCTTTCCTCGAAACGATTTCGTGGAAGAAAGAAATCAAGGATCGACTTGCATTCGAAACGCAAAGCGATTCTTCTTAAAAATAAAGATAGCGCTTAGAAGAACGCAACCTAACCCGCGGGTATCGCCATTAAACTTTAACAAATCCAATACTGAGAATGGCCAGTCGAGATAGCGTTAACGAAACTCTAAATAAATTCGTGAATTACGAGACGAAAAATTGTTTTGAGAAACTCTAACTGTCCAGTATCTAGTGGTACGGCTTCATGTTCGAAGCCTCTCTATCTAAGGAGATTTTAAAATAAAGATCTGGCTCTCGGGAAGATTGTCAACAGCTAAACACACAGCAATATTCTTGAAATTGATAGTGCACGTGCGCTCGTTCGACAGGCCACCCTTGAGCGTTCTCCGAATCGCCAAATCGTCAAGCGATAAAATAATCAGCTCACTCCCACTCTCTACTGGATTGAGCTAAGTCTCGAGTCAAAGGGTTTAACCAATTAAAATCTTAAGAGACCCCTCTCCTTCCGTGAGACCAAGCTCCTTGACCTTAGGAAGGGAGTAATAGAAATTATTTAATTCGTCTAAAAAAATTCCCCACCATCCAGAAGGGAGGAGGAGTAAAAACCTTAAAACCCGAGAGCCGAGGACGCGGAGACACAGTCATTCATTTTTTTTTCTCACGAGACTACTACTTCTACCACGACTACTTGACACTTCAGTACACAGTTCGTTGCACACTATTTGCAATTCATAGTTGACAGTTCACATACAATAAAAAGAAAATATATATATATATATATATATATATATATATAGTACGATTTATCGGTGAACAAACTCTTCACGTGCAAATAAAGTGAAGTGAGTGAGGCACACGGCGGATCAACCGAGCCCTTCCTCATCGCCAAGAATTAAATACCTGCGCCTCCAAGTCCAGGTCCGGGGTGAAATTTTGCTAACTCTTCAACGCTCGCTATAAGTAGTAAGTTTAATTTAATTTTATTGTCTTCTCCTGACGCGTGTTCCTAACTGATTGTCATTCGGAATGATCCTAGACCGATAAGTAAATATTCGACATCCAGCCTTGAGAAATAAGTTTTCAATAGATTAGTAATCATTTTTTTTATTTTCCTCTTGTCCCACTCCCCTTTCTAATCCACCTATCATAATTCCTCGTTCGCCGGGAATCTCCAACCGACATTCCTCGTTCGCCGGGAATCTCCGCAAGGCGATTCGCGAACAATTCCTCGTTCGCCGGGAATCTCCGCAAGGCGATTCGCGAACAATTCCTCGTTCGCCGGGAATCTCCGCAAGGCGATTCGCGAACAATTCCTCGTTCGCCGGGAATCTCCGCAAGGCGATTCGCGAACAATTCCTCGTTCGCCGGGAATCTCCGCAAGGCGATTCGCGAACAATTCCTCGTTCGCCGGGAATCTCCGCAAGGCGATTCGCGAACAATTCCTCGTTCGCCGGGAATCTCCGCAAGGCGATTCGCGAACAATTCCTCGTTCGCCAATCCGCAAGGCGATTCGCGAACAATTCCTCGTTCGCCGGGAATCTCCGCAAGGCGATTCGCGAACAATTCCTCGTTCGCCGGGAATCTCCGCAAGGCGATTCGCGAACAATTCCTCGTTCGCCGGGAATCTCCGCAAGGCGATTCGCGAACAATTCCTCGTTCGCCGGGAATCTCCGCAAGGCGATTCGCGAACAATTCCTCGTTCGCCGGGAATCTCCGCAAGGCGATTCGCGAACAATTCCTCGTTCGCCGGGAATCTCCGCAAGGCGATTCGCGAACAATTCCTCGTTCGCCGGGAATCTCCGCAAGGCGATTCGCGAACAATTCCTCGTTCGCCGGGAATCTCCGCAAGGCGATTCGCGAACAATTCCTCGTTCGCCGGGAATCTCCGCAAGGCGATTCGCGAACAATTCCTCGTTCGCCGGGAATCTCCGCAAGGCGATTCGCGAACAATTCCTCGTTCGCCGGGAATCTCCGCAAGGCGATTCGCGAACAATTCCTCGTTCGCCGGGAATCTCCGCAAGGCGATTCGCGAACAATTCCTCGTTTGCCGGGAATCTCCGCAAGGCGATTCGCGAGCAATTCTTAATCCGAATTGTTACTGAAACCATTTTCGAGTCACTTCAATTCATTTCATTTGCCTTTTATTCATTAGTTAACTATCTTTTATTTGTACGATCAATTTAAACTTAAGAGTAGAATCTTTCAGAACAAGTTATTATTTGCCTAAGTCTTATCCATTCTTTCCCAATGACAACAGTGATATATTTAGTAATAGTTAGTGTAAAATTAAATCTGTAAGATATTCAGCGACAAAATTATTGTTAGTGCCTACCACCGGTAAACGGCGGGCAGCGTTGCGGTGGCGGAATCGGCAGAACAAACGATCGAAAGAAAGACAGGCTCAATCATTAACTAATACTATTAATGGCAATACCTTATATAATAGTAATATAGACGCGCTCGTTACCAATAACCAACTCGACACACACACGCACACACCTAGCCCCTCTTCTCCATCCCTTATCCCGAATTATTCCCCAATTTCGTCCCCAGGGCATTCCTCGACCTCCCCCGGTACACCTGTACCGGGCCCCGCGCCGTCATCAGCATCACCCCCCAGATCTCCTACCCCGATCCCACCAGAATTCTCTCCATCTCCAACGAGTTCATCCACCCTCGTATTTGAACCTTCTCCTTTGCCTTCTCCCGAACCCCCTCGTTCCCCCTCACCTCCTGTCCGGGAGCGTACCCCTCCCATACTTGTCATCACCCTCGACTCGGACCCTCCGTCCCCGTCCACCTCCTCGGAGTTTTCCGAATTTAGTGAAGCACTGGGAGATTTCGCGAGAGATCTTCCCGACCTTTCACAAGATTCCCCCGATTTCGACTTCCCTCCCGATTCTCCGTCGGAACGCCCTCACACCCCAGAAACCCCTGAACCTCTCCCTCATCACCCCCTAAGCTATTACCTATCCCAGTTTCCCCTCATAGATTTCCCCATTCCCGAAGGATCTTTCCGCGTGGGCCCCGGTCCTGTGGACCACGAGGAGCTCCTTAACTACCTAACGATTGCCCCTCCCGATGCCATAATTGCTTGGCATCTTCCTGGCTCCCACCTTCCATTAGGAGTTCCAGTACAAGCCCTGTGGAAGAAATTCCCTCCGTCCACCATCCAATTCGAAGAACCTTGACCCTTTGTCCTCTCCCATTTAGTTTCATAATTCATACATATTTTAATAGAAAATTGAAATAAAATTAATATTGTAATAATCCAGCCAGGATAAGTTATTTGAGATTAGATTTTCCACCCTTTTTATCCTGGCTGACGTCCTCCGAACCATTGTAACACCCGCGGAAATTCCCACACACACACACAAAACCACACACAAAATTTTTGATTATATTTTTTGTATTTTTCCCTTTATGTACTTGTAAACATTTTATATCGCTCAAACTATTGATTATGGAATAAATGATAATTTATATTAAAATCTTTATTTAATTCTACTACCCGTTATCATTCCTCGAAATCCGAAATCGCACAGGGTCCCGTCCCGAGTAAAAGAGATTCGATTCTCTTACCGAAAAGGGACCGACGAGCGTAACGGCCTAGGACACTCACAGAGTTAAAGGGACCATTCTGGTCACTGACCTGTGCCAGGCCCCTGACAGTGCGCTCGACCCGATCTATACACACGCCCGAAAAGTGTGTCACCGGGTAAGTAGGTTGCGTCCTTCCAGATGGCCCGACCTTTCAAGGGTCTGGACGTAACATACTGATAAATTTTGGGGGCTCGTCCGGGATTGAAATGTGCGATCTTGGAAACCGGAATGAGTGACGGGACTAGAAGTAAAGTCAATAAAGACGAAATAGAAGATCTTTATAAAACAGCATTAGAGCAATATAGTAAACCGAAAAATACTCGATCTGTTTCTACTCCCTTACACACATCTACCCCTAAAGCGACATCTAAACAAGTCCGATTTATTGAGGAAAATTCTTCCAATTTAACTGAAAATACCCTAATTGCCAATTCGCCCGAGCCGTCTTCCAACGATTCCGAATCTACCGCCGCAACCGCTAGTATAAGTAAAATAGTTGATAGTAGTAACTTTGAAAATTATCCTGAAAACCCTAAAATCATGGCGCAACAAAATCCTTTCGCCACACTGAAATATGCGGTTGACGCTGTCCCCTTCTTCGATGGCAGCAACATTCCGCTTAACTATTTTATTGAAGGCTGCGAAGAAGCAAAATCCATGCTTCCTAAGGAAGCCGAACCGCAGTTTACCAAAATATTAAGAACTCGAATAGTAGGTGAAGCACGCAGAACGATTCAGGACCAAGATTTTGATAAAGTATCGCAACTAACTGCCTATTTGAAACGAATTTATGGGGCGGTAAAAACCGTCTATCAACTCCAAGGAGAACTAGGATGTATTTATCAGAAAAATGACGAGGATGTAGTTACTTACGCTAACCGCGTCAAGATCTTAGGAAAACAGATATTAGAGGCGTATAGAGGACCCGGAAATACATTGCCGGACCAAGCTACTAAGACATCGCTAGAAAAAGACATGAGTAAATGTTTTATAAGGGGGCTTAAGCCAGAAATCGAACAAAGAATAGCAAGGGATTTAGATGTACAAGAAACGGTCGCCGATGCCTTAAGGATAGAAAGAGAACTGCGGGTAATGACAGATTTACGACAGGGACAGAGCAGCGACTCAAACAGAACAAAAATATTACCTACTAATCGGTTGCGGGAAACGTGCCAAATCTGCCTCAAAGAGGGGCATGTAGCAAACAATTGTCGAAAATTCTCTCAATTTTCACTACAAAATCACCATAAATCTGATCTAGGCACGGAAATATTAATATGTCAGATTTGTAAAAAACGAGGGCATAGTGCTGACAAATGTCGGTTTCGCGATCCTCAAGCTCGACAAACGATAAACGTAATACAGGAAAAAGCTGTCACCTGTCAATTATGTTCAAAACCAGGACATAATGCAAAAACCTGTCGACAAAATACTAATAGTCAACCCAATAAAGTCTCTGTAATTTGCCAGTGGTGTGATAAGCCAGGGCATTCCGCCAGTAATTGCTGGAAAAAACAAAATGAAGAGAGAAACCTCGAAAATAAACCGAGAATTACTTGCCAAACTTGCGACAAATTCGGACACACCTCTAAAGAATGTCGTTCTAAAATTAACCAACAAGCGGCTCCTAAGAACGATTTATTCTGTCGATATTGCAAAGACCGAGGTCATCTACTCGATGATTGTCAATTACGTATCGCGAGTAACAACCGTCGCAAGGAAAATGGTCAGGGAAACTACAAGGGCCCCTCGACGTCGGGTGTGCAGCAGGGGGCTGGGCAGACCTCACACCCGTCACAATCTCAAGTGGCCAAGTAGGAAGTAATAACGTAAATGTACAGCCTGTGACAGTAAATCTCAACAAGCAAAGCCTAGTGCCTACTGTCCGGGTTAACGTTAAAGATAGGCCGACTTCCATAACTCTTATGTTAGATACAGGATCTGGACCTAATGTTATCAAAGAAAATTTCGCGCCTGAGGGACTTAATATTAATTACAAAAATATATTAAAACTAAATGGTATAAACGATTATCCTGTTTACACCCTCGGTGAAATCGTATTAACTCTTTTTGAACTACCAGTCATCTTTCACATTGTATCTAACGATTTCCCAATTCCGCAATCTGGAATATTAGGCAATGAATTTTTTAAACAAACTTTTGCGAAAATAGATTATGCGGAGGAATGCCTGCTTGCGTCTGGAATTAATATACCTTTCTTTACGCCGGAGATGATCGTAGTGGCTCCACGATCAGAGTCATTATTTTATGTGAGGATAAGAAATCCAGAAATAAAAGCAGGATACATACCCCGATTAGAATTAACGCACGGAATTTATCTAGGGGACACCATCGTCGAAAATACATCCGGAAAAGCGTATTTAAACATCGTAAGCACCCTAGACGAAGAAACGGAAGTGCAAGTTCCGATCTTGCGCCTGAAACCGTTAAATGAAGTGCTTGACGACCATGAATCTACATTGGAAGACCGAAACGACTTAGAAAAATCAGTCCGTAAAGAGGAAGAAATTAAACATAAGGAATTTAACAAAAAGACTGAAGAGCTCAATTACAAGGGTGAGATGGAAATCGAAGATAAAAATAAAAATACAAATGAAGTTAGCATCAAGGAACCTCAAAACAAAACTAATAAAGAAATACAAAATCAAAAAGAAAATAAAAACAAAAATAAGAATAAAAATAAAATAAAAATAAAAAAGAAGAAAGAAGAGGAAACTGCAAGTTGCAAAAATGGAGCAAACTTTGAACATGAAAACCATCAACATAATCCTACTATTGATGGAATACTGAATGAAAATAAAGAAGAGATATTAAACCAAAGAGAAAACAAAAAAGAAATTAAAAATAAAAATAACCATGAAGAAAAAATCAGGGAAATAAATTCAAAAATCCTAGAAGAGGCAAATTACCAGACCTCTCCAGGGGAAATTAACTCTAGGATTTCGGAGGGAAATTTCCAAACCTCGACAGAAAATCCTAGCTCCGTCAATTGTGAGGAGGGAAGTTATCAAACCTCGTTACACAATTCGACACCTTCTTATTTTAAAAAGGGGAGCAATTCCTTATCCCCCTTTGATATCGAATTCCCGGAGTTTGAATTGTTTTCAAAAAATAACGATAACGAATTAGAAATTTCTCTAAAAAATCTCCTCAATAAAGTTCAAACGCTGACTCGAAAAAATAAAAAGTTAAGAATCAAAGGTCTCCAAAAACGCAGACCGTCTTTAAAAATTTCCACGTCCTTGTTAAATAAATCTCAAGAGATCATAAATAAATTTATGCAAAAACGTAAATCAAAACATGACGAAAATCAACAAATTAATATTGCAAATTCTAAGTGTTTGGTGGTCACTGAAAGAAAAATGAAAGATCGACTCATTGAAATAATAGAATCTCTACGATTAGAACATCTAAATGGAACAGAGAGAGATAACGTAATAAAGTTAATAACGAATAGTCAAGATCGATTTCACATTCCCGGAGAAAAATTGACTGCGACAAACGTACTACTACATCAAATTCCGACCACAGACGACCATCCAATAAACACCCGACAGTATCGTTTCCCACAAATACACAAAGAAGAAATAAATAGACAGGTAGAAGAGTTACTAGAAGGAGGCATTGTGAAACACTCACAATCACCTTACAATACGCCTATATGGATTGTGCCAAAAAAGGAAGATTCAAAGGGTAATAAACGGTGGAGAATGGTCTTAGACTTTCGCGCTTTAAATGAAAAAACTATAGGAGACGCATATCCTCTTCCGAATATTGTCGATATATTAGATCAATTAGGAGGAGCTCGTTATTTTTCAGTATGCGACTTAGCATCCGGTTTTCACCAAATAAAAATGGATTCTGTAGATAGTCATAAAACTGCATTTACAACGCCTTTTGGACATTATGAATTCGAGCGAATGCCTTTCGGTCTTAAAAACGCTCCAGCGACCTTTCAACGCCTAATGGATTTAGTGTTGACCGGATTACAAGGTGAAGAATTATTTGTTTATATGGATGATATCGTCATTTATGCATCCTCATTGGAAGAACATGAAAGGAAATACAATGCACTAATTGAACGTCTTCGTGAGGCTAACCTGAAATTACAACCTGATAAATGTGAGTTTCTGAAATCTGAAGTAACATATCTGGGACATGTAATCGGCAGAGATGGAGTAAAACCGGATCCGAAAAAATTAGAAGCGGTACAACACTTTCCAAGACCGAAAACGCCAAGAAACATTAAACAATTTTTGGGACTTGCCGGATATTATAGAAGGTTTATACCAAACTTTTCTAAATTAGCGAAACCGTTAACATTATTATTAAAGAATGATGTACGATTCGAGTGGACGGCCACTCAAGAGGAGTCATTCGAAACTTTGAAACAAAAATTGTGCGAAGAACCAGTATTACAATACCCAGATTTCTCTAAACCATTTATTTTAACCACTGACGCTTCTGGGATAGCTGTGGGAGGAATCCTATCACAAGGACAGGTAAACAAAGATAGACCAATAGCTTACGCCTCTCGAACTTTGACGGACAACGAATTAAAGTACGATACCTACGAAAAAGAAGCACTTGCAATAGTATATTGCGTTAAGCACTTCCGACCATATTTATACGGAAGAAAATTCACCTTAGTTACAGACCATAAACCACTAATGTGGTTTAAGAACGCTCAAGATGCAAATATGCGGATATTAAGATGGAGACTGAAATTGGCCGAATATGATTATGAAGTAGTATACAAGGCAGGAAAAACAAATGTAAATGCAGATGCATTATCCAGGAATCCCGCAAATATTGAGGAATTTGATTGCAAAATTATAAGAAATAAAAAATCTTTAAACCCTGACAACCCCGAAGATGCTCAAGTAATATCTGAAATGTTAGAAGGACTTGAAGAAGATGAAGAAGAAGAAGAAAGCGACTATTTTCATCTACATCTCTCCGATAGCGAGGATAACGAAGAAATGATAACGGAAGATAATCCTGACTTGCTTCCATTTACTTTAGAAGAATTAAATGAACCGGTCGAAGCACAGCTAACAGAGAAAGCATTGATACATGATCCTCCTAAACAGAATAGAATATTAACAAGAAGTCAGACAGCTAAATTCAAAAATGATACTGAAAAAACTAATGAACGAAATGATCCACCTGATAAAAATTATAAAAAAATAAGTGAATTAAGCGCAGAAGAAGAAAAGAAAGAAGAAGAGGAAAAGGAAGAAGAAGAAGATACGGAAGAAGAAGAAGATACGGAAGAAGATGACATTAATAAAAATCTAAAATCCAGAAAAATAAAACCCTTTATAATCAGAGATAAATTCTTAAAAAATAATATCGTCGAATCACGTGAATTATTATTTTTACGAAAAGACAACATTGCATACTTTGTTGATACTGAAGGAAATCCTCTGGATTCTGGATCTAAAAAATTATTTGAGCGAAACGAATTACCACATCTAAATTCTCTTGCCTTGGGTAAAGCTAACGCCATAAAATATAAGAACTATTACCACGTGGCACTGCCTGTCAGCGAGGGACAACGAGAAGGTCCTACAGTAACTCTCAACCAAATCGTTACAGTATTAAACGATTTAAGAAATCTACTTGGAACATTGAAATTAGAGACACTCAGCATAGCAAAGACTGATTACGTTAACAATGTTGAAATTAGAGACACTCAGCATAGCAAATGGATTAATTAAATATCCCCCTGATTACGCCCTGTTAATCGGCAACTGTCCACCAGCCCGTGGGATATTATTATTGGGAAAATTTAAAAAGACGTCCAAAAATATA
>JALHBL010001447.1:0-40061 GCA_023638675.1 Camponotus pennsylvanicus
TTAACGAATACTACCGAAGACGAAGGACAAGGCGGAAAGACGACTAAATCAGCGCAGAAATAAGAAAGGCTCCTGTACAAATTAATGTATCATATATTCTGGAGATTACAAGGTATTTTGTAAAAAACAAAGTATTTTAATTCACGGAAACAGCCGACATCCCGGCTCCTGATCCTCGGCGGCCTGAGATATTTTATATCTCCCGACTGCACCCCACATCCCGTGACCCTCGCGGCACAACAACATCTACTAGATTTTTTGTTCTATGTGGGTGGAGATTTTAGACAATTATTACCTGTAAAAGAAAGAGCTACGCGTTGTGAAATTATAAATTTATCGATAAAATTTAGTATTCTATGGAAGCAATTTAAAATATTTTCATCGACACAAAATATGAGAACTTTACCACAGAAAAAAGAATTTGCACAATTTTTACTAAATTTAGGTAATGGTTCTTTAAATGATCATTCAGATAATATTCATATTCCAGAAAAATGTATAGCAAACGCAAATTTGGATATGGTTAAGAGAATGCCGGACCTTCCTGTTTTACCCATAAAATGTAGTAGACCGAAAACTTTTTATTAGTTGCACGGAATAATAAATACTTCTCCACGATTAAAGTACATATAAAAACAAATCGGGAACCTCCGGGTTTTATATAAAAAAACCAAGAAAATTGAAAAATTACAGTTTTTTTATCGGCTTCTAACGTCAAGTCGTAACAATATTTGCTTAATATAAAAGTTTTGCAGTTTGTATGTGCAAAATAAGATAGCTTCCGGAAGAGATTGCATGAAGGAATATAAGTGAACTTTCAGAACTGAGTTTAGAAGCCTAATAAAAAAGGTTTCGGCTAATTAGACTTTCGTGAATATGTGTGTGTGCGACATCGAGGCACGAGAGTAAAACAGGCCCGTAGATTAGTTGCTCGATATCGAGACAGACGGCGCTAGAATCGGTTTGTGTGACAAGGAGAGACAATCTCGCACCATCCTTCTCTTCCATTTCGCGTGTAATAGTATACGTCAGTATACATGTGTGCGCACACTAAGGCATTATACTCTTGCGTTTTCTTTCTCGTATTGCGCGTCATAGATACTCGCTGTCGCGCGGCGCCGTAACAATCGTACGCGTAACAAGCTGCGTGAAAACAGCGTTACAACGTGTTACGTGGAAAATATTTTATGTAAGTTATACACAATATATATACACTATACATATATATACAGGGTGTCAGTGAAATTTTAGCCCATACGAAGTAAGGAGGTAGATTGGCTCAAATTAAGAAGGAAGGACTTGTACTGTTTTGTGATATTCGTAATAATTAACGAAAAATTAAATAAAGAATATCGGCCAATCTGCGTGAGTAGAAGCGCGCGGCGACGAGAGTCGTCCCACTGTAATCTTATACTAGGCGCGCGGCGAAGCGACGGGCGGATCGCTCTCCGAGACATGATGGTGGCGTGCGATATATCGCAATACCGCGCCGAAAAATGACCCGTCCTTTTAGTGGCGAGAAAATGATGCGCTATCATTTCCACACCACCTTGCGGTAGATAGCATGGTGCGCTTTTTTTATAGTGGTTTCCCCCATAGGCCTATTCCACTCTCAATTTAAATATTTGTGAAAATTTGTTCAAAATGCCGTTACTGTACGCTGAATATATCGTAAATGTAAAAAATTGATTATGACAGTACCTTCACAAAAATTGATCCGTGATTGAAAATCCCTCGATAAAATGTATTGCATACGTTGGTAATGATACGGGCGTAATGCGTTACACGTAAAGCGTGATGTACCGCGTATCGCGAAAAACCAAATTCATGTGCCACAGGACGCACGCTAGTTCCAGGATTTTCATAAAATGCTTCGAGAATCCTTTCTTCATCTCGTATACGAACATACACTGCTGGACCGGTTATCCTGATATTATGCACGATACCCAGTTTCACATAATTATTGCACAACACGTAAAACTGTACGTCCACTTGGTTTTCGTGCACGCCCGGAAAATCAGTCCACGTAAATTACGGCCGCGCGATAAGTACTTTCTCCCGCTAGCCCGTATGCCACAATCATATCCGTATATTCCTGCAGAGTACACTTCATTTTCACTGTTAATTTACTGCGCGAACACAAGTTTTTTACTAAAAGCGTCTTAGCTCTCGCAAGCTGTTGCCAGAGTGCATTCGCTAGCAGCACGCAACTACAGCTGAGCGGACATGTAAGTGTAATCATAATGCGCAGGCGCCGAGCTCACACGTACGCTTACACTCGCATATCCGCTCAGCTGTAGTTGCGTGCTGCTGGCGTATGCACTCTGGCAACAGCCTGCGAAAGCTCAGACGGTTTTAGTAAAAAACTTGTGTTCGTGCAGTAAATTAACAGTGAAAATGAAGTCTGCAGGAATATACGGATATGATTGTGGCATACGGGCTAGCGGGAGAAAGTACTTATCGCGCGGCCGTAATTTACGTGGACTGATTTTCCGGGCGTGCACGAAAACCAAGTGGACGTACAGTTTTACATGTTGTGCAATAATTATGTGAAACTGGGTATCGTGCATAA
Organism: Camponotus pennsylvanicus; assembly: GCA_023638675.1. Classification (NCBI taxonomy): domain Eukaryota; kingdom Metazoa; phylum Arthropoda; class Insecta; order Hymenoptera; family Formicidae; genus Camponotus; species Camponotus pennsylvanicus. Next base: position 2,573 of record JALHBL010001447.1, read on the forward strand.
TATCAGGATAACCGGTCCAGCAGTGTGTGTTCGTGTACGAGATGAAGAAAGGATTCTCGAAGCATTTTATGAAAATCTTGGAACTAGCGTGCGTCCTGTGGCACATGAATTTGGTTTTTCGCGATACGCGGTACATCACGCTTTACGTGTAACGCATTACGCCCGTATCATTACCAACGTATGCAATACATTTTATCGAGGGATTTTCAACCACGGATCAATTTTTGTGAAGGTACTGTCATAATCAATTTTTTACATTTACGATACATTCAGCGTACAGTAACGGCATTTTGAACAAATTTTCACAAATATTTAAATTGAGAGTGGAATAGGCCTATGGGGGAAACCACTATAAAAAAAGCGCACCATGCTATCTACCGCAAGGTGGTGTGGGAATGATAGCGCATCATTTTCTCGCCACTAAAAGGACGGGTCATTTTTCGGCGGGGTATTGCGATATATCGCACGCCACCATCATGTCTCCGAGAGCGATCCGCCCATCGCTTCGCCGCGCGCCTAGTATAAGATTACAGTGGGACGACTCTCGTCGCCACGCGCTTCTACTCACGCAGATTGGCCGATATTCTTTATTTAATTTTTCGTTAATTATTACGAATATCACAAAACAGTACAAGTCCTTCCTTCTTAATTTGAGCCAATCTACCTCCTTACTTCGTATGGGCTAAAATTTCACTGACACCCTGTATATATATATATACACGTACAGATTATATATTTTACTAGATGCAGTTTGCATATGCGCTCGTTATTAATTAAAAAAAATACTTATTAAAAAATATTTATCCCAGAGGCGATTTATTCGTGGGCTGGTTGTTTCTAGAAATATTTTATACCAGATGCGGTTTGCATGTGCGATTTGGTTATTAAAATATTTATTTCAGATGCGATCTATTCGTGAGCTGATTTTTTTTTTTAAATCCAGAGGCGATCTAATTCGTGTGCTGGTTTAAAAAGAACCCAGAGGCGATTTAATTCGTGTGCTGGTTATTCAAAAAAATCCAGAGGCGATTTATTCATGGGCTGGTTGTTTTTAAAATATTTTATACCAGATGCGGTTTGCATGTGCGCTCTGGTTATTAAAATATTTATTTCAGAGGCGATATATTCGTAAGCTGATTATTCAAAAGAAAAAAACATCCAGAGGCGATTTAATTCGTGTGCTGATTTGAAAAAAAACCCAGAGGCGATTTAATTCGTGTGCTGGTTATTTGAAAAGCATTTCAAAGGCGATTTAATTCGTGTGCTGATTATTCGAAAGGTCTTCCAGAGGCGATTTAATTCGTGTGCTGGTTATTCGAAAAGTCTTCCAGAGGCGATTTAATTCGTGTTCTGGTTATTCAAAAAAAATCCAGAGGCGATCTAATTTAATTTGTATGCTGGTTATTTAAAAAAAAATTCGAGAAGCGATCTTAAAATTACTAAAAATGTTTTACATCAGATACGATTTGCATGTACATTCTGGTAGCGAAATTTAAACGAAATTTAATTCAGAGATCATAAAGACACTGCCTCAACTAAAAGGCACATTTGATAAGAATAAAAATCCAGATGAGATGAATCATTGGACCGATTTTTACGCGTCATAAGAGATGATTCTTATTTTGAAAGCGTGCTATATTTCGATAATTCTTATATAATTGCAGCATGTCACATAGCGACAAAAGCTAACAAATTATTGGAGCAAATTATAGTGATTGCTGGCGATTTTTTTTGATGACACCAAGCTTCGAATGTACGATAGCCTACCCGACTGTACATATGATAAATTGGTGCCTAAAAAAAAATTACTTTCATCGCCGTTGCCTACAAATAATATAATATTTAAAAAGCTTTAACAACCTGATAGCATATGCTGTGAAATTTATGCTGCAGCTTTCGCTATACTACTATAAACTATAGCCTTAGAAGGAAATCCTTGTAAGGAAAAATATTTCAATAATGTATAAAATGTATGAAGCAACATTTTTTTTTAAATTATAGCAGAAAATTAATTAACTTTTCCAAAATGGTAAATTATTCATATATCATATTTTACATTTATCATATCTGATCACGATATTCTAATGAATATCGTTAGAAAAAGACGCCTCAATCTCGTTTGCATATATCGGAGAGACGAAAAAATACACATATTATGGTTGCGTCTCACGGGAATGGGCGATGAAGGGGCCCATTATATTATCGATATAAATCTATTATTTCGATGCTTTTGAGGCAAAGAATGTAGTGTGAAAATATTTATAAATATTATTTATAAATTTTACGAATATACATTACATCAAACAATTTGCATAATACATTTTATATTGTTAGTTTTTGATTATATCGATTTAACAAACGTCGTACATAAATTGTAACTTGTAGAAAGTTATATGCAAATATCCTTTTTATTATATGTATACAGAATGTCGCAGAGTACTATATATAAGCGCTTGTGAGGAGCGCAGTAAATTGAACAAAAAGTCCCATAGCATTTTACGATTTTCGTAATAATAATAGAAATATTAAATAAAATCGGAAATATGTATCTGCGTGTGTATGTGAGAGAAAAAGAGAGAGAGAGAGAGAGAGAGAGAGAGAGAAGCATTCGGCCGTTCGAGCTATCGCACAGTCCAGCGCGTTGGACATTGGCTGCGTTCAGTAGAAAAAGCTGCTTTGCAACTGTTGTAAAATTCGTGAGCCTGATTGGTGTATGCTCTTAATTTTGACTGGATCTAAGAGCATACACCAATCAGATTCACGAATTTTACAACAGTTGCAAAACAGCTTTTCCTGCTGAACGCAGCCATTTTGTCGGCGCGCGACAAGGGAAGGGACAGCGGGGCACGCCGTTGCTACTCGTTACACCGTCATCGCCGCGCCGCGCTGTCCCTCCCCTTGCCGCGCGCCGACAAAAAGCCCTGACACGCTGGATCATGCGATAACTCGAACGGCCGAATGCTTCTCTCTCTCTTTTTCTCTCTCACACACACAGATACATATTTCCGATTTTATTTAAATTTCTATTATTATTACGAAAATTGTAAAATGCTATGAGACTTTTTTGTTCAATTTACTGCGCTCCTCACAAGCGCTTATATATAGTATTCTGCGACATTCTGTATACATACAATAAAAAGGATATTTGCATATAACTCTACAAATTACAATTTATGTACGACGTTTGTTAAATCGACATAATCAAAAACTAACAATATAAAATGTATTATGCAAAATGTTTGATGTAATGTCGTATATTCATAAAATTTATAAGTAATATTTATAAATATTTTCACAATATATTTTTATTATATATATAAAGAGACATAGCGCTAATGAGAGCAATGATAGAATTGTATTTAAATATGTATGCAATAAAGACAGATCTATACTCTAAAATCGTTGCTTGTGCGAGACGATAGAGCAGTAGAAATGCAACATATTTTTTGTTTCAATATAAATACAATTAAACACAATACAAAAAAAGCTTATATTTCACATTGCTCTTTTTAAAATATGTATGTCTTTCTACTCTAGATAATACTGTCGGTAACATAACTATAAGTGTTGGTAATGTACCGACGCTTTTAGTTATGTTAAAATGAGGGCGCCTACCTGTCGGAGTTCGGCCGCGACTCCGGCATCCTCTTCAAGACATGTACGGAGACATTATAAAACATAAACAATATAAAACTATGGCTAATTACGTTATATTATCTGCAAGGAATGTCGATGTTAATGAAATAAATGAAAAAGTATTAAATTTGTTGGATGAAATGACAGAAAGAGTTTATACAAGTATAGATACTCTTGAAATGACTGGAGATAATCAAGATATATATGAAACAATTCCGATAGAATATCTCAACTCTTTAAATCCAACATGTCTTCCACCTTATCAATTACGCTTAAGAAAATATACTATTGTCATGCTTATTAGAAATCTTAGTATCAGCGAAGGTTTATGCAATGGTACCAGATTATTAATTTTAGATTTAAATAATAACTTATTACGCTGTGAAATTTTAACAGGTAATAAGATTGGAGAAATAATTTTTCTTAATCGTATCACTTTATATTGCGAAAATGTATATCCATTTACTTTAAAAAAAAAACAATTTCCAGTAAAATTGGCATTTGCTATGACAATAAATAAATCACAAGGACAAACTTTCGAAAAAATTGCAATAGATCTTCGAAAAAATATTTTCAATCATCAACTGTATGTCGCATTTTCAAGAGTTCGTTCTTGGGATTCGTTGAAAGTTTATTTAAAGGATGATAATTTGTCCAAAAAAATAAAAAATTGTTTATAAAGAAATATTTGATTAATAAAACATAACAAACGAAAAAGTGATATATAATTATGTTATAATAATGTCAAAGATAACAAAATAAATAAAAATTAAAAGAATTTTTGTTTGAAATATTTGTGTAATTTAATTAAAAAATAATAATTATCGTTTTATAACATTTTAATTGCATTTAGAATAAAAATTAAAAAATAAAAAACAAAAAATTTTTATATTAATTTAAATGTTTTTAAATTAACGAATGAAACTTATATTTTAATTGAATTTTAAAATTAATAAAATTTATTTAAAATTAATTTATGAATTCATTTAATTCATAATAATTAAAATAAATCATCATTAATTACTTATTAATCATTTGATTATATTTAATTTTTTATATTATTTAAGTAATGATTAAATATGGCGCGCGCGTTAGCGCGCGCTGCGTGCTAGTCCTCTATAAAAAAAGTCATGTAGACGTGAGAAGTTTGCGTTTCAAGTCGATATGTATCGCGTATTGTTGCCTTTTTACCGCGTATGTGATTGGCGGTCGATGATGTGACAAGAGAGAGAGAGAGAGAGAGAGAGAGAGAGAGAGAGAGAGAGAGAGAGAGAGAGAGAGAGAAGTGTGAAAGTAATCGCGGAAAGTTCGATGACAGTTTAATGAGACATTTCGTGACACACACACACATCGTGAATGGGGTTAATGAATAGGACAGAGGTTAAGAAATGAGAGGTAATATATATAATATATATAAAATATAATATATATAATATATACATATATAATATTAAATGATATATAATATATATAATATTAATAATAGAAAGTAAAAGAAATAGAGAAGAGGAGACAGAGAAGAGAAAGAGAGGAAACCATAAAATTAAAGACAACGAAGAATAGGAAAAAAGGAGATTAAGAAAAAGAATGAGAAAGGAAGGTGAAGAAAAAAGAAGAAACAAATTTAATATATATTATAATATTAGGTAATAATATTGTTTAATATCATATATACATATATATACACGGTGAGTCATTGTAATCTATAATCAATTATCTCGTTGGCAAAGCATGACAGAGAAAAAATTTTCCCACAAAAGTTGTTTGCTTCTTTGGGGGCCATAAGATGGCACCATTGGTTTGACCTTGAAGAGTCATTTGAAGGTCACGTGAAGGTCACTTCAATTTTTTTAAATGGAACACCCTATATATTATTGCACATTCTTGTAGCTTATCTCGATAGCTTTCCAAAACATTATAATTAAGTACCTTTTCATTAAGTACTTTTTGAGTTATGAGGCTTGAAATAATTTCTTAATTTTACATAAATCGTAAAATATCTTGTAAAATATTCATTTTTCGATTATCTTACCTTAATACTTTTATGTACAAAATAATGAGAGGAATCAATTGGTGTAAAGAAAACACATAGTTGTTTTTAAGAAAAAATAAGTAATTTGCAATTAACAATTCCATATTTTTTCTTAAAAACAACTATGTGTTTTCTTTACACCAATTGATTCCTCTCATTATTTTGTACGTAAAAGTATTAAGGTAAGATAATCGAAAAATGAATATTTTACAAGATATTTTACGGTTTATGTAAAATTATAATAAGAAATTATTTCAAGCCTCATAACTCAAAAAGTACTTAACGAAAAGGTACTTAATTATAGTGTTTTGGAAAGCTATCGAGATAAGCTACAAGAATGTGCAATAATATATAGGGTGTTCCATTTAAAAAAATTGAAGTGACCTTCACGTGACCTTCAAATGACTCTTCAAGGTCAAACCAATGGTGCCATCTTATGGCCCCCAAAGAAACAAACAACTTTTGTGGGAAAATTTTTTCTCTGTCATGCTTTGCCAACGAGATAATTGGGATTATAGATTAAAATGACTCACTGTGTATATATATTAAGCTTTCCATGTCAAGTGAGCCCTTTTTATTGAAAAAAAGCGACCTTTTTATTTCTATTTTTAACAGTTTTTAATTTTATTCTTAACTTTCCTACATTAAAATCGTTTATTTTTTATGGTTTAAAAATGGCACCTCATTCTATATCTTGTTATGTCAGATATGTGCTTAATTCTATATGAAGGATTTGCACGCATAAATTGCATATAACTCAATGAGTTTTTGGTCGGAATTTGAATTTCGGTATGCCGGATGTATGCATGCAGGTAAAAGGAAATAGAAAGTCGAATCGAATTTCTAAAGGATATGAAATATTTATACAATTGTATGTGTGATGCACGTGTGTGAAATATGTATGTATGTGTATGTATGTCCAACCAAGGTGGAGTAGGAGACATTCGTCCCTACACACATAATTTGTGAAAGATTAAAAATAAAAGTTTTAAAAAAATAAAATAAAAATAATGTAATAGAATAATTTATATACAAATATTAAAAATTAATTAAACTTATAAAAAATATATATATATATTTTATATTTATATATAAATATTTTATAAAAAAAAATGTACTTTTATTGTTTTTAGTACATGTACTTTTAGTACATAAAAAATAAAAAATATATGTGTGTGTGTATATATACAGGGTGTTAACGAAGCATCGGATTTGCTTAGCACCACGCGGTAGAGAATGAAAATCTAAGAAGAAATGTCTAATACTATTTTCCAATGCGGTGAATAGTTTCGCCGTAATTCATCATTGTAATAAATCAGTAAGCACGGAGATACAAGAGAAAGTCAGTGATGGAGAATACGTGAAGTTGACCCCCTGTTATTAAAAATTTAAAAATACTTCTAATGCTAATAATTATCAATAAAATTCTTCGGAAGGCTACCAAAATTTTCAACAGAACTGTCGGTTACAGAAAAATATTTCCATTTTGCCGGGACTTAGAAAATTTTCGAATTTTTATTTTCAACTAGTGAGACTTTTTTATTTCGCAGCCTACAGCTTCAAGTGCTAATAATTATCGATAGAATTCTTCAGACGGCTACCAGTAGCGGGATTCTCTAACGCCTGAACGACAAATTTCGCTATCGTTAAATGTACTATCGATCTTATTTACATTTGTCGCTCATAGATAGAGAATCCCGCTACAGAACTCTGAAGAGAACTGCCGATTATCGAAAAAATTTTCACCGCTATAGGACTTGAATGTTTGAAATCCTGTAAAAATGCAAATTTTTACCTCTAATCGATAGGTTCTGTCGAGACTTCTGATGATCTTCCAAAGAGTTCTATCGATAATTATGAGCAAGAATTGATAGTAAGAAAGTTATATTGCCTTAAAGTTACGAAAAAATATGATTTTTCGATGCTTTAAACGAATTATTTCCAAGAGAACTCTAGATCTCTTAGAAAGATTATTAGAACTCTAATTTTTCAGGTTCTTAAAAATGGATGGTGTCAACTTTACATACTCAATGATGGAGCGCGCGAAGTAAGATAAACGAAAAACTGACAAAGTAAAGAAAAAATTTAATAAATAGATAAATAAATTTATTTATTATAAAGCGATAAAATTTTCTTATAACAAGTGCTCAAAGTGTCCACCATTAGCTTCCAAACATTTAGTTGCTCTGTTTATGACACTTTCTGTGGCATGTTGAATGTGGTGTCGTTCTACATTATTAAATGCTACTTGAATTTGTTCCTCCAATTCGTCCTGCGTTTCTATGCGATTAAAATAAATTTTTTCTTTTTGTGCACCCCACAAGAAGAAATCACAGGGATTCCAATCTGGTGATCTTGGTGGCCATTTCCAAAAAGGTGCTCCACGACCCATCCAATTATCCCCATATATATTATTTAAATATTGCCGGACAGGTGCTATTTAATTAAAACAGTAATATTTTATAAAATTAGTATTGATTTTTATTCAATTTTATTAAGACGGAAATAAATTAAAATAAAAAAAATTAAATTAATTAAATTTCTTTAAAATTAAATTTTGCGAAAATTCAAACATTAAAATAACAGTAAAGCATCACGTGTCTATTAAAAAACAAAAGGTTAGAAATTTTCAGAAGTTACTTTATGATACAAAAAACATTGCAAAGTAATAATAATAGTTGTAAATTATAATAATAATAATAATAATAATAATAATTTTAATAATTTATAGCATTTGTAACCTGCATTATGCGCTGGACATCCATCATGCATAAAAGTTATATTGCGTCGAAATAACGGCATATCGTCGATAGCAGCAGCAGGGAAAAGTAAATTTGGCAACTCGTCGCGCAAAAATTCCAAATAATTGAGACCGTTTATCCGTTCCGGTAAAAATACTGGTTCAATCTAAAAATAATTATTTGAGATTTGTCATAAATAGACATTATTATGACTTCATAAAAATTTTTATTAGTTAAAAAAGCAGAAGCAAAAAAAAACGAAATGTAAAAGAAGACTGAAAGCGTCATCTAAAGAAGCTAAAAAATGAAACCAAAAATAAATACATAAAACTCCAATCAGAAGAGTAGAATCGAAAGATCAGAAATGAAACCGAAAAAATTAGAAATCCAAATTTTTTATGTAAATTACCAACTCGTCATCTATCAAGCCGGCCCAAACATTAACTTTAAACCGATATTGAGATTTATTATCCCAGGTCAAAAAAGGATTTTCAACACCATAATAATGATAATTATGAGTGTTAAATATTCCATCTTGTGTAAAAGTACATTCGTCAGTCCACAGTATTCGGCGAGAAAATAGTGGATTTTGTCTCATTGCATCTAAAAAATTTCGAGAAAACCTTCGACGTGGAGGATGGTCACGAGGAAGCAATTGCTGCACTCGAACAAAATGGTATGGATGTATTTTTTCTTGTTTTAAAATTTTATGAACATAAACGTGCGAAATTCCCAATTCTCTTCCGATCACTCTCGTACTTGTTCGAGGATTGGCTTCGACTCGCGCTAACACATTTTCTTCCATTTCTGGATTTCTTATACGAGGGCGTCCTTCAATTTGTAGAGGTATAACGTTGCCAGTTTCATGTAAACGTCTCACTGTTCCAAGAATCACATTTGCGTTTGGATGTCGCTCGTTTGGATATATCCGTTGATATTCCCTAGCCGCAGCAGCTGCGTTTCCCTCATTTTCAAAATACAGACGGATCATATTAAAATAATTTTCCGCAAAATAATGTGCCATGATTTTAGATGTTTATGAATTTTTATGACAACAAGAATATTTCACATAATGTTTAACATATGAAATAAAAATTTTTATATTTCATTTGTCATTCTTGTCATCATTTGTCATTTAAAAAAAGAAAATTTTTATTTTATTTAAATTTTATTTTATTTTATAAGAAAATTTTATTTGTCATTCTTGTTGTCATAAAACAATATAGAAATTATAAAAATTTATAACATCTAAAATCATGGCACATTATTTTGCGGAAAATTCTGATCTTTGAAATTTCTGATCTTTCGATTCTACTCTTCTGATTGGAGTTTTATGTATTTATTTTTGGTTTCATTTTTTAGCTTCTTTAGATGACGCTTTCAGTCTTCTTTTACATTTCGTTTTTTTTTGCTTCTGCTTTTTTAACTAATAAAAATTTTTATGAAGTCATAATAATGTCTATTTATGACAAATCTCAAATAATTATTTTTAGATTGGACCAGTATTTTTACCGGAAAGGATAAACGGTCTCAATTATTTGGAATTTTTGCGCGACGAGTTGCCAAATTTACTTTTCCCTGCTGCTGCTATCGACGATATGCCGTTATTTCGACGCAATATAACTTTTATGCATGATGGATGTCCAGCGCATAATGCAGGTTACAAATGCTATAAATTATTAAAATTATTATTATTATTATTATTATTAGAATTTACAACTATTATTATTACTTTGCAATGTTTTTTGTATCATAAAGTAACTTCTGAAAATTTCTAAACTTTTGTTTTTTAATAGACACGTGATGCTTTACTGTTATTTTAATGTTTGAATTTTCGCAAAATTTAATTTTAAAGAAATTTAATTAATTTAATTTTTTTTATTTTAATTTATTTCCGTCTTAATAAAATTGAATAAAAATCAATACTAATTTTATAAAATATTACTGTTTTAATTAAATAGCACCTGTCCGGCAATATTTAAATAATACATATGGGGATAATTGGATGGGTCGTGGAGCACCTTTTTGGAAATGGCCACCAAGATCACCAGATTGGAATCCCTGTGATTTCTTCTTGTGGGGTGCACAAAAAGAAAAAATTTATTTTAATCGCATAGAAACGCAGGACGAATTGGAGGAACAAATTCAAGTAGCATTTAATAATGTAGAACGACACCACATTCAACATGCCACAGAAAGTGTCATAAACAGAGCAACTAAATGTTTGGAAGCTAATGGTGGACACTTTGAGCACTTGTTATAAGAAAATTTTATCGCTTTATAATAAATAAATTTATTTATCTACTTATTAAATTTTTTCTTTACTTTGTCAGTTTTTCGTTTATCTTACTTCGCGCGCTCCATCATTGAGTATGTAAAGTTGACACCATCCATTTTTAAGAACCTGAAAAATTAGAGTTCTAATAATCTTCCTAAGAGATCTAGAGTTCTCTTGGAAATAATTCGTTTAAAGCATCGAAAAATCATATTTTTTCGTAACTTTAAGGCAATATAACTTTCTTACTATCAATTCTTGCTCATAATTATCGATAGAACTCTTTGGAAGATCATCAGAAGTCTCGACAGAACCTATCGATTAGAGGTAAAAATTTGCATTTTTACAGGATTTCAAACATTCAAGTCCTATAGCGGTGAAAATTTTTTCGATAATCGGCAGTTCTCTTCAGAGTTCTGTAGCGGGATTCTCTATCTATGAGCGACAAATGTAAATAAGATCGATAGTACATTTAACGATAGCGAAATTTGTCGTTCAGGCGTTAGAGAATCCCGCTACTGGTAGCCGTCTGAAGAATTCTATCGATAATTATTAGCACTTGAAGCTGTAGGCTGCGAAATAAAAAAGTCTCTCACTAGTTGAAAATAAAAATTCGAAAATTTTCTAAGTCCCGTCAAAATGGAAATATTTTTCTGTAACCGACAGTTCTGTTGAAAATTTTGGTAGCCTTCCGAAGAATTTTATTGATAATTATTAGCATTAGAAGTATTTTTAAATTTTTAATAACAGGGGGTCAACTTCACGTATTCTCCATCACTGACTTTCTCTTGTATCTCCGTGCTTATTGATTTATTACAATGATGAATTACGGCGAAACTATTCACCGCATTGAAAAATAGTATTAGACATTTCTTCTTAGATTTTCATTCTCTACCGCGTGGTGCTAAGCAAATCCGATGCTTCGTTAACACCCTGTATATATATATATATATATATATATATATATATATATATTATTTTTTATATATGTACAATGCAGCAGTTTGTCGGTTAAGAGTTACGGCCGGGTTCACAATATGTGATTTAAGTCTTATGCTTTAAGAAATTGGCTAATCACAGTTAAATATTCTTCTCATACTTGATTGTGATTGGTTAATTTTTAAATTACTTATTATTAAATTACCTATATTATCGGACGCAGTGTGAATTCTGCATTATGGGTTTACAACTCTGTTGTAGATAGCTCTGTATAAAGTCCTTTACACAGGCAACAGGCAATAGGAACAGGAAATAAAAATTATCCACCAATAAAAGCAGAGAATAATAGCTATTCTCTGTTCTTATTTGTGGATATTTTTTATTTCCTGTTCCTATTGCCTGTTGCCTGGCATTGTGTAAGGGGCTTAAAAGCGCACTGTACATACATAGCACTTTATTACCCTTTCCATACACGCTCCCAGTGGGCAGCGTCTCGAAAATGGTAACACCATACTTCGAGAATTTGAGAGTCCATTGTTAGTCCGGTGCGGACGTGTCTGGGCGGCTTTTTACGCCTAGACACGTCCTTTGCTTCTATTTGAAGCTTATTTTTAGAATCAGATTAGGTCTTTGATCATTTTCTCGATATATAACAAGTACTTCTAGCTGGTAAATATAAATCTTTAATAATTAGTAAAGGCCATTAAATTATTGAATAACACAGCCACACAAAAAAATTTTTTTTTCTGATCTGGGGGTCTGACCATGTTTACTATATGTTATTGGGGTCGCTGAATCCGAATCCGAGGTCTATTTAACCCCATCACATCAGGATTTTGCCATAACCTCAAAAAACCCATAATTTAAGCTATTAAACGCATATAACCCTAAGAATGAAGTTGTAATCTGAAAACCTAAGCTCTTAAGCCCCATAACTCCATAACCCACTTAACCCCATAACCCATTTAACCCCATAACTCAATGTACATCAACTCCAAAAACCACGTATGTCAGACTTCTTTTTTTTTTCATTGATATACAAAAACTCATGAATGAATTTGTATAGAATTAGAGCATTTTTGGAGACCTGACAGATACGCGTACATATCAAGTTAAATGTCTGACATACGTGGTTTTTGGAGTTGATGTTGTTTTATTGAATTTAACGTTTCGATAAATGAAGTACGATAAAAGACTATGCAGGTCGCTGAAGACGTCGACTTTGCCGAGCTTTAGACGAGTAATTTTTGATGTAAGACGTGTTGTGGTTTTTTGAACGATTTTATTTTAATAAACAGGTATAGAGACAACTCGCGACTGATCTCTCTTCGAAGAGCACACCGCTACTTTCCTCGAACTCTCGAGTTCTTTTTGTTTACGTGTCTTGGTGTGAGTGTGTATATTGATGTATACGAGTCAGTTGTTAACAACGCGAAGAAACGAGAGCTATCAGATGTACTGTTCGAAGATTGTGAGAGTTTAGGTCACGATAAGCATACAAACTGAGAAATAAACATAAATTTAATCGATAGAACATTCGAGTATAAAGCGTTATGAGATATTATCACATGGTATGAGAATTTTCGGTTTCGATGAGGATAAAATTATTGTTTGATCTGAATCAATGATATTGTCTGAACAATGTACATTGAGTTATGGGGTTAAATGGGTTATGGGGTTAAGTGGGTTATGGGGTAATGGGGTTTAAGAGCTTGGGTTTTCAGATTACAACTTCATTCTTAGGGTTATATGCGTTTAATGGCTTAAATTATGGGTTTTTTGAGGTTATGGCAAAATCCTGATGTGATGGGATTAAATAGACCTCGGATTCGGATTCAGCGACCCCAAAAACATATAGTAAACATGGTCAGACCCCCAGATCAGAAAAAAAATTTTTTTTTGTGGCTGCGTAATTAAAAGATATTATTAATTCATTGTCGTCCATTGTCGTTCTTTGTCTTTATCAAGTAATAACGTTTTACTTAGCGCGTTGCGTTGCAAAAATTTTTATTCTTTTATTTATTGAAATTATAAAATATTAATAAGATTTATTTATACTGATCTGTTCAGTTAAATAATTAAAGTACATTAGTAAAATTAATAACAAGTACTAACGTTTTACTTAGCATGTGTAAATTTTTATTCTTTTATTCATTGAATTTATATTTACTTAAACTGATCTGTTCAATTAAATAATTAAAAATTAAAGTGGTTAAGAAGGCATAGAGAGCTAATAGTACAAGGTTAAGATAGTAACATATATATTAATAGTTCATAAATGGTCTACAACAATTCAGCAAGATCCATATACGCGAAAATACAGATTAGGACGCAAATTAACGATAAAAAACATATACGTGAGATAAATTAGAGCGGACGTTTCAGCTTATTTTTAAGCCATCTTCAGCGCAAAAACATATGAGTAAAATAAGAAAAAAGTTCGCAGAGAGAGTAACGAAGAGAATAAATAATTTATAATTTAAATGATCGGGGGAATCGACTGCGACCAATAGAGAATAGTTTAAGACGGCTCACGATAATTCTCCAATTGTAGGGGTAATCTCTAGTTTGGGTTAATAGGCCCAAAGTTGAGTGTAAACCAAAAGGGAGACTATAAAATAATAATAAAACAGTAAAATTATAATTGAAATAATGATTAAAAATAATGATTAAAAATAAAATAAAGATATATGGAGAAACAACGGTTTAACAGGATGAGAGATTACTTACAATGCCATGATTATATCAAACAATCAGTGAGTCGTAAAAGTTGAACAAAAAAGCCGCAGTTAGAGATTAAAAATTAGTTGCAAGTACTCTTTACCGGAGATAAATACAAATGGTACAAGTAACGAGTGATTTCGAAATTTATAAGTTTCTGTGTGTGACCCTCAGACATTAGGAAGTTTGTTTATTAATTCGTTGTATATGTCAGGAAAACAATCGGTGTCAGTTTGTAAATTTAATCCGTTATGTTGTCGTTTAATATAAATCATTTCCGAGATAAGCCTTTTATTATAACATGTTTCTTTATCCAATATTTTAACCTCATCCCATTTAAAATCATGATCGAGATTCAACCTATGCTCAGTAATGATAGATTTATTAGTAGTCAATTTATTAATCTGTTTCTTATGTTCATTGATCCTTGTGATTAATTTCCTACCCGTCTGACCAACATAGGAAGCATCACAATTATCGCATTCAATTTTATAGACGATGTTAGTATTCAAGGTTTTCGGGATAGCATCTTTATGAGCCTTAATGATTGAGTTAAGTTTGTTAAGACTATAGTAAGACAAAGTAGTATTGGTATCTTTAAGGACGTGTTTGAAATTGTCAGTCAATGTAGGTAAAAAAGGAACTGTAAAATAAGTAGATGTTTCTTCTTCAGTTAATGAGGTATTAGATTTCCGTAAATGGTAAAGTAATCTGTGATTAATAGTGTTAAAAATAAATTTCAAAGGATATCCATTATTAAGCAAAATCTCTATGATATGTATGATGTTTTTACGATGAAATTTAGGATGCGATAACAAGAAAGCTCTGTCAAGTAGACTAATAATTATACCTCTTTTTTGACAGTCGGGGTGTTGTGACAGAAAGTTCAAATATCTACTGGAAAATGTAGGTTTATGGTACCAATCAAAATGTAATTTATTGTTATCAGAAATGATAGAGATCTCCAGGAAATTGAGCGACTTGTTATCTTCAACCTCAAGTGTGAACTGTAATCTTTGGTTAAAAGAATTAAAAACAGTTAATAAATAATCTGTTAAGTTAGATGGACAAGCCGTGATTATATCGTCAACAAATCTATAATAAAATGGAGGTGTGAAAGTAATCGTATTTAAGGCTTTCTTTTCAATGTCCTGCATCACTATATCTGCTATGATTGGTGAAAGGGGTGAGCCCATGGGAGTGCCAAACACTTGTCTGTAAACAATGTTATTAAATGTGAAGAAAGTAGAATCCAAAACGAATTTAACTGCTATTAAAAATTCAGACTTAGGCAGATTTGTGTTATTTTCAATATAATTCCATCGGTTAGTAACACTCTCCCTGGCGAGTTCCATCGGGATATTAGTGAAGAGTGACACTACGTCTAGAGAAATGAGTTTAAAATCATTTTTTAAATGAACATTTTTCAACTTGTTAGTCAATTCAAAACTGTTCTCAATAAAACTAAGCGCCTTAGGGAAACTCTTGATCATGATCTTGTGTAAGTATAATGCTAACTGGTAAAGTGGGCTATTCACTGATGAGACAATGAGTCTAAACGGAAAATTCGGTTTATGAACTTTCGGTAAGCCATAAGCTCGTGGAAGAGTGCCTTCACTGAAATATAAAGAACGGTAAGTTGTTAACGTGATGTACTGGTTGTTTTTCCACCTGGTGAGAAAAACAACCACCTGGTTTTGCGTCCTAATCTGTATTTTCGCGTATATGGATCTTGCTGAATTGTTGTAGACCATTTATGAACTATTAATATATATGTTACTATCTTAACCTTGTACTATTAGCTCTCTATGCCTTCTTAACCACTTTAATTTTTAAATTGAAGGGAGCTTTGATAACTTTTTAAATAATTAAAGTATATTAGTAAAATTAATAATTGAAATTAAATGTAATATGTGATTTTGCATAACAAATATATTTATAGGTTATTTTTAAATGTAAGGATTGGGTATTAAATATTTAAAATTATACAAAGGTTGATACACATCTGAAGAGAAATCGTTAAAATTAGATTTAATTCCATTGCTAAAATTAGTTTTTGGACTGAATACTGAGAAAGTTGTATTTGGAAAAGTAGTTTGTTGGAGAGTACAAGACTCGGATTGTGTTCCATTGTATTTGTTCATATTATTCTGCATCTAAAATAAAAAAATTGTTTCTTTAATTGATATTCATTTATTAATGCAAATAATTATTTAATTTTTTTCAGTGCTTTTTGCATTGTGGATGAGAAAAAGACATGTATCATTGTTACGGTGTACAATCTAGCTGTTAGCTGAAGGTTGCGAGGAATAGTTTTATAACAAATGTTGATGCAACTTACTAAACTTATACATATTTTAATTGAGTGTAAAATATTATATATTATACAAAAGTCATAATTTTAATCAGAAAGATAAGAAAAATTATATTTAGAAACAAAGTAAGAATGCCATTATTTTTCATTAATTTTTTATATTATTTATGAAAAGTTTATTTATTCATTACTGTGTATAATATATAATAGTGTAAGCGTAAGAGAGACATAAGTCGATATCAAAAGGATCGATATGGCAGGGATTCTTAGATTCGACGAAAAGCGGCCGAATTTCGGCGAAAGTAGGAATTTAATTCGCGGAAGAGAGAATAAGGGCGCCGTTATCGGGAATGACTGGCAAAAATTTGAGATGTGAGGTGCATGGAAGGGAGAGAGTGATGAGAGCGGTGAGTTGAGTTCGAGCAGCGAAAGAAAAGAGTCGTGTGAAAATTTTAGGAGAGCAATTGAATTTCGAATAAATATATTTCATATACGGTTAAATTATTCTTTATTTTTTTTTACCTAGCTTACAGCTGGGCTTAAAGTATATTTTAAATATCAGAAGTGGGATACGGATACCGGTCCGGATACCGAGACGGATATACATTCGGATAAGAGATTCGTGAGCTTACGCGAGATAGTTCTTAGAAGAAAGGACAGATTGTTCGAGAAAGTTCGGCCACGTGGCACGACCGGAGGGCAGCCATTGCGACAAAGGATACCCGTTAATGGATCGGACGAAAATCGATAAGCTGTCGATAAATCAATTGCGATCGCTGGCCTCGCGGTTGAATCTCAGCACTAGTGGTAATCGCGGAGGTATTTTGGATAGAATTGTCGATTTCTACTCAAGGCACGGGTGGCCGGAGCAGTTGGAGATGGACCAGGCACTGGAGACTGGTAGTGAGAGAGGAGAGAGCGCCGCAAATGTGCAAGGAGGCCGAGACGAGGAACGGCAGATGCCAGGGCCATCGGGAAGCTCTTTTGGATGTGCTCAAACATCTACTGCGAGAACAAAGGTCGCAGTGAGTACACAAAGAATAAACTCGCACGAGCAGATCAATATTCAAGAAATTGTGCAAGCAGTAGTACAGGTGATGGAGGACAGACAGCGATCTTCCGATGGCAGATCACATAGAGGCTCGCCTGCCGCTTCGGGGAATACAGGTACAACAGTGGAGGTCAACACAGAGGCAATAAACTGGCAGCAGCTGAAATTTGCCACGAAGTTAATTCCACCTTTCTCAGGAAGAGACGAGGAAAATATATTAAAATGGTTGGAGCGAATTATGTGTGCAGCACGTATGTACCGTCTTACAGACGAAGTGATTGTGCTGGCCGCGATCTCCCAATTAAAAAATCGTGCCCAGGAGTGGTATAATCGGCAGCCTATGGATTCAGTGGCGACATGGGAAGATTTTAAATTCCATATAAGGAGACATTTTGAAGTCAAGGAGTCTTATACAGCAACGCTCGCCAAGATAGGACAAAGGACGTGGAACATGTACAAAGAGAAGTTCGTTGACTATGCGGAGGAAAAGTTAAGCTTAATGCAAAATCTTTCATTAACGGAGAAGGAAAAAATCGAATTGTTAGCAGACGGCGTGAAAGATCTAATCACCCGGAAATTAGTACTTAGTACGTGGATAACAAATGTTCCGGATTTTATCGATCATGTTCGAAGAATAACGGAAGATTCGACCTTATCAAGGAGAAGCGGGCCAAACACACGTTTTGGAGAACATAGCCGGTTTCAAAACAAGAGTGCCACCTCATCACAAGGTACAAGCGACAAGGCCTGTTTCAATTGTAAACAGATAGGTCATCTAGCAAAAGATTGCAAAATAAAGAAGCCAACCTGTTTCACATGCGGAGAGGAAGGTCACATCAGCCCAGCCTGCCCGAGAAAAACAGCGAACGCGAGAATGAGTCATCTCATCGAGAGCCAGGATTCAGAGACAGCGACCAACCAAACATCTACTTTGACGGACACGATTCACGTGACTGAGATGACAACCCAGGTGGAGGATCGACCCTGCGTGGAGGTGCGGAGTTCGAACGCTAATACAACGTTGGAAACTTTAGTTGATACAGGGAGTTATGTAAATTTAATGCGAGAGTCTGTTTATAAAAAACATTATAATAATAGAGAACTAAGTCATGTCGCTGATAACATTAAATTACAAGGCGTTAATAATTCTGAAATAAAAATTTTGGGTAAAGGATACGATCTAATAAAACTAGAAGGAGTGCCGGATTGGTTTGGTATAGATTTCTTAGTAGTCGGGGATAGTACAATGAAATTTGATTTACTGTTGGGAAGACAATTCTTTCATAACACAAACATAACTTTGATTTATCATAACGGAAATTATAAATTTGAGAAAAAAGAATCCGAGGAATTTGTCCATTCGATATTCAATATAGATATAACGGAAACGCCGAATATATGCGATAAGATCTGCGAGAATCTGGATTCGGAAATAGCTTTTGCGGTAAAAAATAAATTAATAGAAACCTTTAAGACTGTGGATGATTCAAACATAGAACCGATAAATGACGATTATTGTGCTAAAGTTTATCTAAGGGATGATTCTCTTTTCCGATACGCGCCTCGAAGAATGTCTGTAAATGAGAAAAAAGAACTGGATGTCATTATCGATGATTTATTGAGCCGAAATATAATAAAACCGAGTATATCGCCGTATTGCGCTCGAGTATTGTTAGTTCCAAAACGGGATGGAAAAAAAGAATGTGCGTGGATCTTAGACCATTGAACCAGCGTGTTTACCAGCAAAAATATCCATTCCCAATAATTAACGATCATTTGGATAGTTTATACGGCAAGAAATATTTCACGAAGCTCGATCTAAAAGATGGATTCCATCAGATTGCAATACATCCGGATTCTACAAAATATTTTTCATTCGCGACTCATAACGGTCAGTACGAATATTTAAGACTGCCTTTTGGATTCTCAGAAGCTCCCGCGGAATTTCAGAAACGCATTCTAAATATATTTTGTGATTTGATACGCGACGGTAAAGTATTAGTTTACATTGACGATTTATTAATTGCGACTGAGAATGTAGACGAAAATTTAATTATACTACAGCAAGTCTTAGTTATTCTCAAGAAATACAGTTTAGAATTAAATATATCAAAGTGCTTATTTTTAAAACGAGAAATCGAATATCTTGGATATTTAATTTCGGAGAATGGAATCACTCTATGCAAAAGACATGTAAGCGCAATATTGAATTATCCACCGCCTAATAATGTTAAGGAATTACAAGGATTCTTAGGTTTATGTAGTTACTTTCGTAGGTTTATAAAAGATTATGCGTTGAAATGTAAATTATTGCAAATGCTACTTAAGAAAGATATGGCGTTTAATTTTGATGCGAAGTGTAAGAATGTATTCGAGCGATTAAAAGAGGAATTAGCGTCCCCGCCAGTATTACGTATTTATAATCCGACGGCGGAAACAGAGCTACACACTGACGCGAGCAGTCATGGCTTTGGTGCTATCCTTTTACAAAAACAAAGCGATGGTTATTTTGGACCGATAGCATATTTCAGCAAAGCGACTACTGATTGTGAAAGAAATTATCATAGTTTTGAGTTGGAAACGTTGGCTATAGTAAAAGCGATTGAACGATTTCATGTATATTTACAGGGCATTAAATTTAAAATTGTCACCGATTGCAACTCACTAGTCTTAGCGATGAAAAAGATAAATATCAATCCCCGTATCGCACGATGGAGTTTATTCTTACAAAGTTATCAGTTTGATTTAATACATCGCGCTTCTAATAAAATGACACACGTAGATTGTTTGAGTCGCAACGTAATGCTAATTAATAATATCTCGATTGAAGATGAAATTCTCTACAAACAGTTAGCCGATCCAAGAATAAAAGAAATTGCAGCAGATTTAGAACGTAGAGATAATAAATATTTTTCCTTAGTTGATGGCTTAGTCTTTCGAAATTTTCAAGACAGACAATTGTTCGTTATACCGGAAAATATGATCAATAATATTATTAGGATTCATCACGATGAAATAGGTCACGTCGGAATTGATAAGACAATTCAGGGTATTCTGAAGCATTATTGGTTTACATGTATGAAAGTCAGGGTCAAACAATATTTAGATAATTGTGTTAAATGTCTTAGCAATTCAATCGCTGCGGGTAAACGGGAGGGCGAAATGGAAATAGTGGATATCACCCCGATACCTATGCATACTTTACATGCAGATCATTTTGGACCTTTACAAGAAACTGCAGATAAAAATAAATACATTTTAGTAATCGTGGACGCGTACACTAAATTCGTTTGGTTATATCCATGCAAATCGACCACTGCCGACCAAGTAATTGCGCATCTCTCATTGTTGTTTGATTTATTCGGATGTCCGGAAAAAATAATTACCGATCGTGGAACCGCATTTTCTTCCAATAGCTTCGCAAGTTTTATACGAGAAAATGAAATTAAACATTCGATGACCGCAGTAGCGTCACCATGGGCGAACGGCGCAGTTGAACGCGTGAATCGATTTTTAAAATCAACCTTAGCGAAGATTGTCGAGGATCCGAGCGACTGGGCGAGGAAATTGGGAAAGGCGCAATATATTTTGAATAATACATTTCATAAATCCATTAATACTACACCTAGTAAATTGTTGCTTGGATACGATCAAAGGAATGCGTCCGACAAGGAGCTTCGACATTACATAGAAAAATTAATTTTGATTGATACAAATCTTGAGAATGAACGAAATGAGTTAAGAGACACGGCAAAGCTAGTCAATCGAGCGGTTCAAAATTATAATAAATATCGATACGATAAACGTCACAAAAAGCCGACGAAATATAACGAGGGAGACTTTGTATTGATTAAAGTTTTACAACATAAACCGGGAACAAACCAAAAACTAGCACCTAAATTCAAGGGTCCCTATCAAATAAAGCGAGTACTGCGGAAAAATAGATTTGTCGTAACAGATATCCCTGGATATAATCTAACGCAGAAACCCTTGAATACTATCTTGTCTGCCGATAAAATAAAACCATGGATAAGAATAGCGGATGTATCAGCGAGCGAATCAGACAGTATATGATCACATATTCATACCTGTTCGAGTATATGTAATTGACGCGAATCATTAGTATATAAGATAGTAGAATAAATAATTGTTATTAGTAGTATTATTATTATTAATTTTGTTTGTTACTTATTATAAGTCAAGAGATCTTTTTATTTCATTGATGTAAGTGTATTAAAACTGACCAATTTGTTTAGCCAAATGAATATAAATGTAATAAGCGATTTTGTTTATAAAATTGGACGAGAATGTTCTCATGCGAGTTTAACACATAGTTCGGGACGAACTATGGGGTCAGAATGGCCGAATCTGTAAGCGTAAGAGAGACATAAGTCGATATCAAAAGGATCGATATGGCAGGGATTCTTAGATTCGACGAAAAGCGGCCGAATTTCGGCGAAAGTAGGAATTTAATTCGCGGAAGAGAGAATAAGGGCGCCGTTATCGGGAATGATTGGCAAAAATTTGAGATGTGAGGTGCATGGAAGGGAGAGAGCGATGAGAGCGGTGAGTTGAGTTCGAGCAGCGAAAGAAAAGAGTCGTGTGAAAATTTTAGGAGAGCAATTGAATTTCGAATAAATATATTTCATATACGGTTAAATTATTCTTTATTTTTTTTTACCTAGCTTACAATAGTTAAAGACCGAAAAGTTATGGTCGGGGATTCTCTTGGTATACCAGAATCTTTTGTGATACATCGAAAATTCTTCTATATGAATAATGTTAGTATTGAATACATGCTTTTTTCTAAATCAAATTTTGTCGAATACATATATATTATATATATAATATATTTTTATTTCATTTTCAGTTTTTACTATAAATCTATTCATATTGAAACTACAGTTATACTTATAACAGCCACACAAAAAAAAAATTTTTTGGCCCAGAGGTCTGACTATGTTTACTGTATGTTTTCGGGGTCGCTGAATCCGAATCCAAGGTCAGATTTACCCCATCACGTCAGGATTTCGCCATAACCTCAAAAAACCCTATAATCAACGCTGTTAAGCCCTGTAACGTTGTTACTCAAGCTTTAAACTAAAAAACCAATGTGTTAATCCACATAAACCCATAAACCTATAACCCCATAACCCCATAACCACTAACCCTATAATCCCATAACCCCATAACCCCATAACCCCGATACTAAAGAAAATAAACCAGCAAAGTCAATCTGCATTATATCAATGTTACAAAACAAGAACCCATAACCCTATAACTCCATAACTCCATAACCACTAACCGTATAACCCCGTAACCCCAAAACCACGTAACCCCATAACCATTAACCCTATAATCCCGTAACCCCATAACCTCATAACCATGTTACTAAAATCGTCATACTGAATCTCTCATAGCAAAACAACTATCGTGGCATGGATTCCACAAAACTAAAGCTGTTAAACCCTATAACCTCATAACCCGATAAATTCTAATTAAAAATACCATAACCCTAAAGTATCGGACTCAATTGTAAATCTATTTAATATTTGTAAAACTGTCAGCATCAATGTTATCCGATGTACACCGCGAGGAGGTTGCGTGAACGGATTTCGTACACCATATAGCTCTTATGAAGGCTGTTTTTGAGAAGAGCGAATAAACGTATATATAAATAACAATAAATAAATCTACAAATAAATAAATAACATTAATAAAGCTTATGGTAGTCCCTTTTTTTAACTGTTTTGAGTTTTTTTGCAAGGGCTGTTTTGAAAATGAGCGTATAAATATGTATGTATAAATAAAAATAAAGCTATATAAACTTGAGGTATTTTCAAACAGAATTTTTCAAGAAAACTGTATGATCAAGAAGGAAGAAAAATACTTCGCAAGGATCGGATAGTAAATTTGCCATTACATATCATGATTTAAGTTAAAGACGAAGCTGATTGATTCTCTCATGGGTAAACTATAATGATAGCCTGTTTCTTATACAAAACTACAAGTGGATGAAGAGTAAAAAAGCGAACCTATAAAAGCTGTTATGGAGTTATTGGGGTTATGGGGTTATTTGGTTTAATGAAATGGGTTTACGGAATCTTCAACACCTGAGAAATTGCCATAATGCAGATTGCCTGTGATGATTTATTTATTTTTTTGGTTACAGGGTTATGGAGTTATGGGGTTACGGGGTTATGGGGTTACGGGGTTATAGGGTTAGTGGTTATGGGGTTATGGGGTTATAGGGTTATGGGTTTATTTGGATTAACTGATTGGTTTTTCAGTTTAAAGCTTGAGTAACAACGTTACAGGGCTTAACAGCGTTGATTATAGGGTTTTTTGAGGTTATGGCGAAATCCTGACGTGATGGGGTAAATCTGACCTTGGATTCGGATTCAGCGACCCCGAAAACATACAGTAAACATAGTCAGACCCCTGGGCCAAAAAAATTTTTTTTTGTGTGGCTGTGTAATTAATGGAAGAAAATTAGATGAAGAATAAAAAAACCAAAAGTTAGATGTTAACGTATCCAGATTATAAATCAACATTGATGTATGCAGATAATATTATCTTTTATTTATATTGTAAGTAAATATTAAACAAACAGTAGGAAATATTAAATAGTAAATATTGGACAAACAATAGTACATATTCGACAACAGAATATTGAATTGTCCAGGTAAAAAATTCTTTATATATATATATATATATATCATATACAAAACTACATATGTGTGTGTGTGTGTGTGTGTGTGTGTGTGTGTGTGTGTGTGTGTGTGTGTGTGTGTGTGAGAGTGAGTGAGTGAGTGAGAGAGAGAAATCTGTTCATATATAATTAGATATAATTATATTCCATAGAATATAGAAAGATTGCAAACATAATTAAAATGTTACAGTGTGATGCAACATATTATAAAGTATAGTCTTATATATTATATATAACCTATAATTATATATATAAGATCATTTTACAATCTGTAAATTGCATCACTAACATTTTAATTATGTCTGCAATCTTTCTGTGTTATATGGAATATAATTATCTAATAATCTAATTGTACGTATAAGAAATATTTTTATAAATTTTACTAAATTTGTCATAGTTAACATGTATAGATTTATTAATATATTTAAACATTGATTACAATATTTCAGAAATATAGAGATTATAAATTAAATTTAAAATATAATATTGCAATATAATAGTAATAGTAAAATGATTATATTAATAATATATTAAAAATTTAATAAACATAAGATCAATAAATGTAACAGTTCATAAATTTCACTGATCTGTTCAGTTAAATAATCAAAGTAATATATTAGTAGAATTAATATCAAGTACTAACGTTTTACTTAGCACGTTTCTGTGTAAATTTTTATTGTTTATTGAATTCATATAATTTCGATTTTTTACTTTAGTTACATAACAATATGAATAAATATTTACCCACACGGAACATGACATCCATTGGAGGTCCATATAACCTCCATACCTCCATGTGACCTCTATCTCCACGGTGGATGTTCAATGGATCTCTAATAGAAATCCATATTATTTCCACGGTAGATGTCGTTTGTAAATTCATTATGGATGTCCATTAGACGTCGGTTATGGATGTATGATAGATGTGTTGCGACGTCTTTTTATTTTTAATTTTTCGATCCTCCTCGGGTGTTGGAGAGGAGGATGTTAATGGGGAGCGAAAACGCCGTCAAAAAAACACAAGGCGGATAGAGATACTCGCGCTCGGAGGAACTAAGATGAAGGGTGTTCTCGCGGCGAAGCGAAGGCCGTCTTGAGATCTCGAAGTTGGGCGCCAGATACGGTCTTTCACGTATCAATTCGCAAAATCGTCAGAATAACGCGAAAAACGTTAGCATGTTTCGCCATGGGCCGACTAGCTCACCTAACGGTAGAGGGGCAGGGTCTGTTGAAAAGGATACGGAATTATTTTATGCAAGGCTGTCGATGATTACGAAAATTGACGAACACAACGGAATTTAACACACACGAGAAACGAACACTCAAATAAATTACGCGAATTTAATATAAAAGAAAAGGTAACAAATTTATTCAAGAATAGAAATATAACAAAAATAAGAATATAAAGGAAAAAAAATAGTGAATCCCAGAAAGAACTAATAATGACAATAATTAGCAAATCTGAATCAACGAAATCTAACTGTGTTTAACATAAATTCGAAAATTTGAAATAACGTACTTCTTCGACAGCGGTGATAACAATAGCAATACGAAATCGAGATCATAAGAAAGCGGTGATATTTATCGTCCTCCAGGCCCGTTATTATGGCCGGACTTTGCGAAACCGAACGGCGTTTCGAGAGCGTAACGGAAATTTCAACAATCTCATTAACGACTCAATTTTACGGATCTTTTTGCATTATTCCTTCACTCGCTCATTTAGTCGACAGCAATAGGTTCGAAAAGAGGCTTAACAATTGAGCGAGAACAATCCAGTAATCGGCAAAGACGAAAAATCTTGCTTGCGACGAACAAGATCGATTCGCTCGAAATTCGATAGCCGTCGGACGCCGCTTCGCTTCTTTTCGGCGTAACGCTTTCTATCTACGCGAAACCCTCGAATTTCGACACTTTCTTAATCTATTATGCACCGCGACGCACTCAAACGTACGACAAATACCTTACAATATGCGCGATTCATACAAGCAACAAGCGCGACAAAGACAGCACGACTTTTGCCACGTCGTCATACGCACACGGTCACACGCTCACATACACGCTAATTACGGACGAAAATTGCCCGGAGATCGATTGCGGGGATGTCTTACGCGGCTTCGACAACTCTGTTCGACAGCACGGATAGCGAACGCATTCCCCGCGATTTACCGCGCACGTGGTCGATATACGAGAGCCGGTCACTACGCGTCTTACGACACCCCGAATCCCGGAGAGAGACGAACGGTTCCTTATCAGCTACGGCCGACGTTACGATCATCCTTGATGCCTCGGTCGCTTGTCTCCGGTCGCCCGAAATACACGAAAATCGCGAACTCGGTACAAAGCCCGATCGACAACGAAACACGAAAATGGCGACGGCGACAGAACGGCCGGTCCGCGGACAGAATCGCGTACGTGGCTTACAAATTAGTGATGGGCAATCTCACCGATACTTTCTCCCGTGGCCAGGGGATGATCCTCGGCTCGTCCTCGACTGGGTCTCGACGACGAAGCACAAACGATAATGACAACGACAATTTTCAGCTCGACTTTCTGCTGAGAGCGCCCGCACCAGAGTCATTCCCTGGATCTCGCAATCCAGGGTCGATAGCGGCGTCTATTCTGCGCACAGGGGTGCGCGGATTAGCGGCCAATAGCGCCGCGACACGCGAGGTATTACTGCGCTCCGCGGCAACGCCGTATCGGGGGCCGTAACGGCCCCGATAACTTTAAAATTTCGAATCTGGGTGACCCTGCTATCCGTGGTCTTCCGGAGGCAGGTCTTTTGTCCTCCGTCCTCGGAGGGTGACGCCGCCTGGGCTCCGAGATCCTGGTCCCAGATAGCAGTTTCTTTGTCGCTTTTCCTCTTTCTACTGCAGGGTCGAAATCCACCCGCGACTCTGCGCTGTCCTGAGCCTCATGCGCTACCTCCGCTCTCGGCTCGAAATTCGTGAGCGCCGTGTCGGTCGTCGCAAAAAGAATTCCTCTTCTTCCTCTTCCAGTGGTTTTCCGGCGGGTTGCCCGACGCACCAAAGAATACAAAGAAAATATAAATTAATAATAACGCGAAACATAACACGAACTCGTCTCTCCGGGGATTTCGATACTGCTCTCGCTATTTCTTTCTGGCGCGGCCGCTCGGCTCGCGCCCCGAAAAGATTTCCGGGGCGGATGGACGCGCGTCGGGACGGCAACGTCACACCCCCCCCCTGCCAAGAGAGACCGTATCGGCTCCGGTCACCCATCCTGGCCACTAAATCGGACTTTTCCCTGGTCCGTTCGCACATGTTCGGGCGACCAAAGTCCCCGGAGCCGAGGCAGACACAAACACAAATCAACGGACTCCAACACCAACGAAAAGAAACAAACAACACCCTCAACTATCCGAAACGAGAAGCCATAGGTTGTCGTCTCTCCCTAACTCTTTACTCGCGCTGTCGCCTCTCGCGGGGGCCCGTGGGGGATGATCCCAGTTGCGCACAGAATAAATCGGACACAGCAGATTAGTGAATCGGACACAAGTCCAATCGGACACAACAAGAAACGGACACACGGTAGTTGAAAACGAACACAGTGATAATCGGACACAATGTTAATCGGACACAGTGTTACTCGGACACAGTGCAAATCGGACACAGTGCCAATCGGACACAGTAGAAAACGGACACACGATAGTTGCAATTGGAAACAGTGTTAATCGGACACAGTGTAAATCGGACACAATGCCAATCGGACACAACAAGAAACGGACACACGGTAGTTACAATCGGACACAGTAGAAAACGGACACATGGTAGTTGCAATCGGATACAGTAGAAAACGGACACATGGTAGTTGCAAAAAGTTGCAAAGTGAAACCTCGCTTCGCGTGGAAAGTTGCACCCTCCTGCACTCACCCCGCCGGTAGGGGTGCCTACGGTAGGGTGCAACTTTCCACGCGAAGCGAGGTTCCATTTTGCAACTTTTCACGCGAAGCGAGGGGGACGGGGTGGGTGCGGGAGGGGGACCGAAGGCCCCCCTTGCACCCCCCCCGTGTGTGTGTGTGTGTGTGTGTGTGTCAGCTCCATGCTTGTCGTATGAAATTAACCAACAAACGATTAAAAAAAAAAAAAAATTAAAACCGTTTTCTACTGTGTCCGATTGCAACTACCATGTGTCCGTTTTCTACTGTGTCCGATTGACACTGTGTCCGATTGACACTGTGTCCGATTGTAACTACCGTGTGTCCGTTTTTTATTGTGTCCGATTAGCATTGTGTCCGATTAGCAATGTGTCCGACATCTATTGTGTCCGATTGACATTGTGTCCGATTATCATTGTGTCCGTTTTTAACTACCGTGTGTCCGTTTCTTGTTGTGTCCGATTGGCATTGTGTCCGATTTACACTGTGTCCGATTAACACTGTGTCCAATTGCAACTATCGTGTGTCCGTTTTCTACTGTGTCCGATTGGCACTGTGTCCGATTTGCACTGTGTCCGAGTAACACTGTGTCCGATTAACATTGTGTCCGATTATCACTGTGTCCGTTTTCAACTACCGTGTGTCCGTTTCTTGTTGTGTCCGATTGGACTTGTGTCCGATTCACTAATCTGCTGTGTCCGATTTATTCTGTGCGCAACTGGGCCTCACTCGCCCGTGGTCCCGCTAGCCGCGGGGGCCGTCCCGTTCGACCTCCGCGATCCGTTTCACTAAGGTTTGTCCGGAAACCGGGACGTAACTCGTCGACAGCATCAATAACGTCCCGGTATCGGTCGCGAAATTCTCGCGACATTCCTTCCCCTAAGTTATTGGGTTAATTGCCTGGAGGGTCAGGTGGAATATTATAGGGTTTCAAGTCTTTAATGTGCACCTTGCCTATTGATCTATTAGCGTGGTCTTTTAATTCGTACACTACCGGGGACAATATTTTCGCGATAGTAAACGGACCGTGATATTTAGTCGCTAACTTTGCTGAAATATTCTGAGCGGCTGACGACAACACATGCTGCCGCTTTAGAACTTGCTCGCCAATCGCAAAGCGATGATCTCGTCTTCGCAAATTATAATAATGCGCCTGTCTATTATGCGCGGCCTCTAAGTTTTCTACCACCCAATCTCGCAAAGCCTGAATTCTTTCGATGCGCTCTTTCCAAGTCTCGGGATTCGCTTCCGCGACTTCGACAGCTGACTCGTGTCTCCCACGCACGGTGTTAACCGGCTGGGGTTCTCTACCGAAATTTAAGAACGCCGGAGTAGCCTGTAAGGAGGTATGGTACGCCGTGTTGTATGCGAATCTGAACTCAGCCAAGTGAATATCCCATTCGCGATGATCGTTTTCGAGAAACGCTGTAATCATAATTTTAAGTACCCTATTGACGCGTTCTACCGGATTTGCCTGAGGATGATACGGAGGTACGGTCGAGTGAACAATGCCATACTCTTCCGCAAACGCCTGTAATTCGCGGTTGATGAACTCAGTACCGTTGTCCGTCAAGAGTATCCGCGGCGCGCCCCAACGGTTAACGATCAACTCGTTTAAAAGCTCGCGAATCTTTTTGCCCGTTGCTTTCCGGAGCGGGCTACATTCAATCCATTTGGTAAACAGGTCTTGGATTACCAGAATATACGCGTTACCGTTTTTGCTCGGCGGAAAAGGACCCATAATATCCGCCGCTACTACCGTCCACGGAGTTTCGACAGCTCGGCGTCCCATTAAACCCATCGGCACATTCTGTTCCACTTTCGGCCTCTGACAAACGTCAGTGTTTGATATAATTGGCGATCTCACGAAACATACGCGGCCAGAAATAACGAGTCGCTACTCGCTGATACGTTTTCTCGACTCCCAAGTGACCTGATTGTGGAACATCGTGAGCCTCCCTAATAACGTTCGCGCGCGCTTCTTTAGGAAGTGCAAGTTCCCATTGCTCGAGATCGTCGACAACTTGAGATACGACAGCGTTCGGCTTTCGAAAATACAGCTGATCGTTTTCGATTTTCCAACCCGAATATTTACGCGGATCATTTTCCACGTCTCGAACGCGTGCATCATACCAAGGGTCTCCGGTAATCGCAACAACACATAATTCGTCGGTAGTCTCATACATGCGCGACAACGCGTCTGGAACGTGATGTAACGCTCCTTTCCGGTGCTCGATCGTGTAGTCATATTCCAACAATTCGAGAGCCCATCGTGCCAATCGGCCTGTGGGATTCTTCAAATTATGTAACCAGCGTAGACTACTGTTATCCGTGATGACTTTAAAATTATAACCCTCGAGATACGGTCTAAACTTTTTAATTGACCAGACGACAGCCAAACATTCCTGCTCGGTCGTAGAGTATTTCTTTTCGGCCTCCGACAGCGCTCTACTCGCGAACGCGATTACGTGTTCTACGCCTTCCGATTCTTGCGTAAATACCGCTCCTAAACCGACCGAACTCGCATCCGTTTGTAAAACGAACGGTAATTCAAAGTTCGGACACGACAGCGTAGGCGGTGACGTGATGCACGATTTAACCGACCAAACGCAGCTTTTTGTTCATCCCCCCACTCCCAAGAGAAACTCTTCCAGAGGAGACGAGTTAGCGGTTCTAAGCGCGTCGCACACTGCGGTATAAATCGGCGAATACCAAGACGCCATCCCTATAAAACGCCGCAATTGCTTGATGTTTTTCGGTGGCGGATATTCGACAATCGGCGCGGTTTTATCCGGGTCAACCTTGTGCCCCTCCTGTTGTATCAGGAACCCAAGATATTTCACCTGTGACCGACAGAATTTACTCTTTTCCGGATTTATTGTGAGGCCTGCCTCTCTTATTCGATCTAGTACGCGTTTCAACCAACTCAAATGTTCTTCAAAAGTACGCGTTACGACAATGATATCATCCAAATAAGCGAAAGCATGCGGTTCCATTTCAGGACCTATCAGCCGATCAAGTAGACGCTGAAATGTCGCGGGGGCACCGGTGAGACCATACGGCATTCGGGTGAAATGAAACAACCCCTTCCCCGGTACCGTAAACGCCGTTAACTCGCGACTATTTCTCTCGAGCGGAATCTGAAAATAGGCCTGACTTAGATCGATAGTCGAAATATAGCTAGCCGATCGTAACTTATCGAGAATTGCGTTCATATACGGTAATGGATACGCATCCTTTTTTGAAACGCGGTTTAATTTTCGAAAATCCAGACAAAATCGATAGCTTCCATTAGGTTTCTTAATCATTACGATCGGACTAGACCATTCACTTTTAGATGGTTCTATAATCCCTGCCGCTAACATTTTATCTACTTCCGCGTAAATCGCTTCCTGAATTTTTGGCGAAACGGGATAATACCTCTGTTTAATCGGAGTATGTCCGCCGACATCTATTTTGTGCTCCGTCAAACTAGTCGCTCCCGGTTTATTCGGATCGCCTACGATATGACCCTTTAAGAATTTGTCTAATCGCTGTCTTTCGCGCGACAACAACTCATTCAAACCGCAGCAAATAAGCGGATCAGATTTCGACAGCCGAGCCCGTTTGGTTTTGTGAACACGGGTCGTTTCCGCGGGAAGACTAATTTCTCGCGGGCCGTCATCCGACTTCCGGTCTGCTGGTTCCGCGCTTTCGGACACGAAAGAATTACCCGATTCGCGACTAGCCGAATTCTCGATTAAATTTAAGTGGAAAATGGGGTCCACTGGCTGGTTTTCGAAACGATATATAACGGCTGGTTCATTCTCAAAGTACCATTCTTGGCGTGGAAAATTGACCACCATACCAAATAACCTCAAAAAATCAAGCCCAAGTATGCATGATATTGCTAATGACGGTAAGGCATACGCTCTCAAAGAAAGCGTCCTATTACACAATGTAAAAGGAACATCCACCTCCCCCCTAACGCATGTCGTTTGGCCGGTCGCCGTAACTACTCGTCGGCCATCCGACTTTCGAAACTTTAACTTCAATCTGTTCACCAATTCGACAACGCTAAGACCTAAGAAAGTTCGAGTCGAACCACAATCCACTCGAGCGCTAATCTCGTTTCCTAATAAGTTAACACGAATAAATAACATCGACGCAATGCCACGACAACCAAAAGCACTGAACGAAAATTCACGAGAACAATTAACGACAAGGGGGTTGAATAGGAGTCGGGTCCTCCCCCATTATTCGACTCCTTTATTCTTTTCCCGAACAGTCGGGGCATGTTCGTAAAGTTACTTTCGCTCGACCGCAACGATAGCAATGCAGTCGCGGAGCTGCTGAGCAATTTCGCGAAAGATGACCAACACCATCACAATTCCAACATTTTAGTGTGGAATTTCGCGGAGCTTTTGATTCTACAGCCGTCACCCCTGACGACAACAAACTTGTCTGAGCGGCCTCCGTTCCGGTCGCGGCTCGAGTTGCGCGACTCTTGTTTTTCTTTTCCCTACGAGAAGCGGACCTCAATTCTGATTCCGCATTAGACATACTCAACGCGGCAAGAGTTTCCCGGCCTCGGGTAGACTGTTTCGTATTACGCGATGCGTGGTATGCGAGATCCGGAAACAGAGATTTCTCCGGAGTCGGGGGAGCCCGATAACGTTGCGACAGCTGATAACTAGCCTCCACGCGAGTAGCCAAATCTTCTAAAGCGTCTAAATCTTCTACCTCATTTCGACGGATGGACTGTTATATGCGCGGTAATAAATTTCGAAACGCGCTGCTTACTTGCTCTGATTCAGTCCACGGTGGCGACAACCGATCGAATATGGCTCGAGGACACGTTAAGAAATCAGCGACAGACTCATGTTCCCCTTGAGTCCTTCTCATAATTTCTTCGCGAAGAGCAAATTGAAAATCCGGGTCCCCGAATCGCGTACTCCACGCATTTTTAAAAACGGTCCAATTCGACAGCCGATCGCGTTTACTACCGAACCAATGAAGTGCTATGCCTGTTAGAAAGAACGGCAAAGCAACGCAAAATGTCTTCGTCGGGTACGGGGAATTAACTCGCGACCTTCCTCGATTCTGAGTAAAAAGGTTTCCGCGTCTTCCCCTCTCGCACCCGAGAACTTCAAATTCCATTTCCGCATTACGTTGTACGCCGTCATCGCGGAATTTCCCGTGTTTTCGCGCGAGAAATCTCGTCCTATCGAGCGCGGAATATCGCGGGAGCCGGAAGGCGCGCGAGATCTCGCCTGATTCATCGGGCTATCAGGTCGAGCCATCGCATCCGTAGGAACTTCCAAAAGTTCCTCGTCCGACATCTTATCAATATTAAATTTTCGGTATTTGCGTACGCGACGCAGCAGGCGCGCGATGCAATCAGAATAGACAGCTGGTGGAAGCCGCTGCGCCAATTCCTCAAGTAATTGTCCGCGTTTTAACACGGAAATGCAGTCGTCCTCGGGGTCGACTTGACTCATGCGATAAAGAGGGAAAACTCGAAACAAAATAAATAAGCTCGAACTCAGTAAGACATTGGCAATACTCACATGCGCGATCGTAAACGTCAATGGCTCAATAACACAAAGACAAAGCCGTTATTGTCCAAACGATCGAAGGTCGACAACAAACACGTTAAAAGTCGGTGAAAGAGAAGAATTTCATACGAAAGCGTAACGACAAACGAAACGAATATACGACAAAAGCAATCACGACCAAATAATTTAAAAGCTCCCCGAACTTTTTCCTTCTCAACGTGTGGCCCCACGATTTTTGCGTCAAAAGCTAAGATGGAGGGTGTTCTTGCGCGAGCCGCGAAAGATCTCGGGGTTGGGCGCCAGATACGGTCTTTCACGTATCAATTCGCAAAATCGTCAGAATAACGCGAAAAGCATTAGCCTGTTTCGCCACGGGCCGACTAGCTCACCTAACGGTAGAGGGGGGCAGGGTCCGTTGAGAAGGATATTGGATGTGAGGCGGTCGATGATTACGTTAATGACAAACGAAAATGAGATAACAAATTTATTTAGATAAATGAAATATAATAGAAAAGGATATAAAGTAAAAAAATAACGGGTTCCAGAAAATGATAATAATGACATTGACCTAGCCAATTAGAATTAACGACTACGAGCAAGATCGATTCGCTCGGAATTCGATAGCCGTCGGACGTCGCTTCGCTTCTTTCGGCGTAACGCTTTCTATCTACGCGAAACCCTCGAATTTCGACACTTTCTCAATCTATTATGCACCGCGACACACTCAAACGTACGACAAATACCACGCAAATACCACGCAATAAACGCAATTCATACTACTATCAAGAGCGACAAGGACAGCACGACATTTGCCCCGTCGTCACACGCACACGGTCACACGCTCACATACACGCTAATTGCAGACGAAAATTGCCCGGAGATCGATTGCGGGGATGTCTTACGCGGTTTCGACAACTCTTTTCGCACGGATAGCGAACGCATTCCCCGCGATTTACCGCGCACGTGGTCGATATACGAGGGCCGGTCACTACGCGTCTTACGACACCCCGAATCCCGGAGAGAGACGAACGGTTCCTTATCAGCTACGGCCGACGTTACGATCGTCCTTGATGCCTCGGTCTTGTCTTGTCGAAAATCACGAACTCGGTACAAAGCCCGAGCGACAACGAAACACGAAAATGGCGACGGCGACAAGCGGCCGGTCCGCGGACAGAATCGCGTACGTGGCTTACAAATCACCGAAATCACGAACTCGGATACAAACGCAACCGAGCGACCGATTCCCTGGATCTCGCGATCCACGAAAATGGCGACGCCGCAGCCACGCGAGGTATTACTGCGCCCCGCGACAACGCCGTATCGGGGGCCGTAACGGCCCCGATAGTTTAGAATTCCAAATTTCTGCGACCCTGTTATCCGGTGGTCCCCTGGGGCAGATCTCTCGTCCTCCGTCCTCAGAGGGTGGCGCCGATCCGGTCCGATTATCCAGTTCGAGACAGCGGGTTCTTTGCTGTATTCCGCCTTTATTTGCAGGGGGGCAAAATCCACCCGCGACTCTGCGCTACCCTGTTCCTCCGGCGCCTTCCCCGTTCTCACATCGGAGGTAGGAAATGTCGTATCGGCTGTCGTAATGATTCCTCTTGAGCCTCTTCGGTTTCCCTCCGGCAGGTATTACTGCGCCCCGCGACAACGTATCGGGGGCCGTAACGGCCCCGATAACTTTAAAATTCCGAATCTTGGCGACCCTGCTATCCGTGGTCAGCCGGAGGCAGGTCTTTTGTCCTCCGTCCTCGGAGGGTGACGCCGACTGGGTTCCTGGTCCCAGATAGCCTGTCCTTTCCTCTTTCTACTGCGGGGTCGAAATCCACCCGCGACTCTTTGTCGGATGGACGCGCGTCGGGACGGCAACGTCACAGTGTACACATTTCTCTTAACATAAATAATTTTTATTTATTATTTTTTCTAGTATTGGTAAATATTATTTTTTGTTACTTTATCTTATATCTCACTAATAATTATAGTCAGTGGAAGTAAAATTTCACTGTAAAATCAGTAATCACGCTAGTTCGTTCGTTTACCGCTATGGTGCGCTCTTTTTCTTGTACTTGAGTTTTAGTCATGAAAATTATATAAAGCTTGCAAAAGGCGACAGATAAAATTAAAAGTATTACTTATCTATTTGTTACTCCATATATCGTACATATGACATCCATGAAAGCTCGACAAAATATCTATAATTACTCCATATAACGTATATCTGACATCCATAAGAGCTCCACAAAATATCTATAATTACTCCATATAACGTACATATGACATCCATGAATGCTTCATTCAATATCTATAATTACTCCATATAACGTACATATGATATCTATGAATACGTCTAATGGATGTCGAATGGAGGTATGAAATGCGGAACTGTGGATGTCTAGTAGATGTTTACGGGACGTTTCATGGACATCTAATGGAGGTTTCGAATCTCCATGGTAGACGTCTAGTGGACATCCATTAGAGGTTTTTGTTCCGTGTGGATACAATGGAACACAATCTGAATTTTGTAATCTAATAAATTACTTTTCCAAATACAACTCTTGATATTCAGTCCAAGAGTTAATTCTTTCAATGAAATTAAATCTAATTGTAACGATTTCTCATATTTATTTTCAATTATTAATTTTACTAATATACTTTGATTATTTAACTGAACAGATCAGTATTAGTAATATTTACTTATACTAATTTGTTCAGTTAAATAATCAAAGTATATTAGTAAAATTATTAATTGAAAATAAATGTAATATGTGATTTTGGCATAACAAACACATTTATAGGTTTATGATTAAATATAGGTATTGGATATTAGACATTTACTATACAAAGGTGGATAGATACCCATTTGGAAAGAAATCATTAAAATTAGATTTAATTTCATTGAAAGAATTAGCTCTTGGATTGAATATCAAGAAAATTCTATTTGGAAAAGTAATTTATAGATTATAAGACTCGGATTGTGTTCTATTGTAAGTATTTATTCATATTGTTGTGTACCTAAAGTAAAAAAATTGTTTCTTTATTAGATATTAATTTATTAATGCAAATAATTACTTAAATATTTTCAATGCTTTTGTCTTGTAAATGAGTAGAAGATTATATATTGTTGTTAATGTGTATAATATAGTTAAAGGTCGAAAAGTTACGGTCGGGGATTCGGTATACCAGAATCTTTTGTGATACATCAAAAATTCTTCTATATGAATAATGTTAGTATTGAGTACATGTTTTTTTCTAAATCAAATTTTGTCGAATACATATATATTATATATATAATATATTTTTATTTCAAAAGTTTTTACTACAAATCTATTCATATTGAAACTACAGTTATACTTATAATACTTATAATTAATGGAAGAAAATTAGATGGAGACTAAAACAACCAAAACTTAAATGTTAACGTATCTAGATTATAAATTAACAATGATATATGCAGATAACCTTATCTTCTATTTATATTAAGTAAATATTAAACAAACAGTAAGAAATATTAAATAGTGAATATTGGACAAACAATAGTAAATATTGGACAAACAGTAGTACATATTCGACAACAGAACATTAAATTGTTCAGGTAAAAAATTTTTTATATATAATCATATAAATTAAATATAC